>JAUTBZ010128338.1:0-14596 GCA_032361785.1 Lepetodrilus galriftensis | reverse complement strand
TATTTACCAGCGGTTCTCGAGGAGAGCCTAAAGCGATCGCACATCGTTTTTTCCATCATTTTTCTTCAGCTCAAGGGGCGCATGAGAATACGCCTTTTGGGGTAGGTGATCGTTGGGCGGCATCTTTACCGATGTGTCATGTTGGAGGCCTCGCGCTTTTTTTCCGAGCTTTAGTAAACGGTGGTACTATTGTTTTTATCTCAAAAGACAAGAGCTTCGACGAAGCCATTAAAGAATCTAGAGCCACACATTTGTCTTTGGTACCCGCGCAATTAAATAGTCTGCTTGAGTCTAAGGCGGATAATTTTCTACGTTCCTTAAAGCTGCTTTTGGTTGGTGGTGCTCCGGTAAAAGAGGTTTTATTTCAGACCTGCGCAGCGAGGAAAATCCCCTTGCGGCAAACCTATGGAATGACGGAGAGCGCTTCACAAATTAGCACGGGGGAAGTGCTAAAGAACGATTGTGGAAAACCTTTGAAGCATAGAGCACTGAAGATCCAAGACGGCGAAATCCTTATTTCTGGAGACGTGCTATTTGATGCATATGTGGAAAATGGGATGTTGGTAGATCGCGTCGGGGAATGGTTTTCAACCGGAGATCTAGGTAAATATGAGGGGGAGGGTCTTCGTGTTCTTGGTCGAAAAGACAATATGTTCATTTCTGGAGGCGAAAATATACAGCCAGAAAGGATAGAAGATCTCCTGGTCAATATGGGTTTATGTGCTGAAGCCTTTGTGGTCCCGGTGAAGGATTCTCGTTTCGGACATCGCCCGTTTTTATTTACGGATCAAAAGATAGCTCAGGACTTATTGGTGGAAAGCATCAAGGGGCATTTGCCCAAATTTATGTGGCCAGTGGGGAGCTCTGAATTACCAAAAAAAGAGCGCTTGAAGTATTCACGGGTCAGTCTAGAGTTGGAGGCAAGTTTACTATATTCTTCGGGAGGGAGAAATGAATGAAGGGATGACGGTGGTTGTGGTTGGGTTGGGAAGAATCGGCTTACCTACGGCTTTGCTAGTGGCGGAGTCAAAATATGCGGTCTGCGGTTTTGATATCGACTCTGAGCGTATCGACTTACTAAATCGGCGATGTTCTCCGTTTGTGGAACCGGGTTTGGATGCACGTCTATCGGAAACGAAGGCGACCTTTACCGATAAATTAATCACTGCGGATCTCTACATTGTTGCAGTGTCGACGTTATCGGAATCCGGTATTTTTGAGGTGGATAAACTTCAGGATTTGGTGAGAGGTTTGTTTAACATGTCTCCAGAGTCGATCGTTATTATTGAGTCGACTTTACCGCTGGGTGGATATGCATCGATCCGAAATCACGTGGACGGAAAGTTAGTGTATTGTCCAGAAAGAGTCGCGCCGGGTTTGGTGTTTGAAGAATTGGCGACGGTGGATCGCGCAATCGCCGCGGATGATGTGGAGTTAACGAAAAGGGTAAAGTCTTTTTATCACTCCTTGGGGATCAATACGGTGGTGACCCTTCCCGAAATTGCAGAAATGGTGAAGCTTGCAGAAAATGCTTATCGCGATTCGAACATTGCTTTTGCGAATGCGTTGGCAGATTTATGTGGGGAAAAGGGTATCGACAGTCAACGTGTGATAGAGATCGCAAATAGTCACCCACGGGTAAGTATTCTTCGTCCGGGTCTCGGGGCGGGAGGTGCGTGTATTGCGCCATCGACCCGTACACTTTCGAAGCATAATCAGGCAGAAAGAGGACAAGATTTCTTCACGGCGATTCGGGAAAGTAATAGTTCTCAGGTAGAAAAGATCGCAGATCAAGTGGCAATCGCAGGGGTGAGGCGAGTTGCTTTATGGGGAGTGTCGTACAAAAAGAATTCTGACGATGTGAGGTATTCCAGGGCGATGGTGTTGAAGGCTCTCATGGAAGAGAAAGGGATTGAGGTTCGGGTGTGGGATCCGCTTGTGAAGATCGGAGATAAAGGGGACACATTATCCTTTGGTGAGGCTCTTGTTTTTGGGATTGCTCATGATGTGTTTCGCACCTTAGATCCCGCAGAAATTGCATCGAAAACGCACATAAAAAGGATATTCGATTTTGTCGGCGCGATTGATCGTGAACAGTGGCAAAGTGTCGGTTTTTCGTGTATCTGCGCTTAACTAAAATTTGATGTGATGAGTATCCTATGACAACGAACTCGGGCGTGAATGCCCTTAAAAAGAAAATAGAAACTAAAGACGCAACAGTGGTCGTTATTGGGCAAGGCTACGTGGGTCTTCCTTTGGCGATGGAGTTGGTTGACGCTGGATTTCGTTGTATCGGAATTGATGTGAACGAAGAGCGTGTGTCGATGCTTAACGCTGGCGAAAGTTATATTTTTGATATTTCTAACGAAGAGTTGAAAGCTGCAGTGGATGGTGGTCTTTATTCAGCAACAACAGATTATGAAGTTATAAAGGATGCGGATGTCGTTTCGATTTGCGTTCCTACTCCTTTACGAAAAACGCGTGATCCAGATATTTCTTATATCCAAGCATCTGCAGAGAGTATGGCTCCTTTTCTTCAAGGTCCGGTGCTCGTAATTCTAGAGTCGACCACTTACCCGGGAACAACGGAAGAAGTTTTAGTTCCTCTTTTGGAGTCGGAAAATTGCAAGTTGGACGATGGTCTTTTTGTCGCTTTTTCGCCGGAAAGAGTCGATCCCGGAAATACAAAATATGGTCTAAAGAATACGCCCAAAGTGGTGGGTGGTGCTTCACCGGGTTCCACGGAATTGATTGCTGCATTTTATGATGAAGTGGTAGATTTGGTGCATCCTGTTAAGTCGTCTCGTGAGGCGGAGCTTGTGAAGCTGCTCGAAAATACCTTTCGTGCCGTAAACATCGCGTTGGTGAATGAGATGGCGATGATGTGTGATCGAATGGGCATCGATATTTGGAATGTGATCGAGGCCGCGGCCTCTAAGCCCTTTGGATATATGCCTTTTTATCCGGGTCCAGGAATCGGCGGTCATTGTATTCCACTTGATCCAAGTTATCTTTCGTGGAAGGCAAAATCTTTCGGTTTTTACAATCGATTTATTGAGCTTGCCACCGATATTAATGGGAACATGCCGCAGTTCGTGACACAGAAATTGGTGAAAGTGTTGAACACACATCAGAAGAGTTTGAGTGGTGCGAAAGTCTTGCTTCTTGGCGTGGCTTATAAGTCCAATATTAATGACTTACGAGAATCGCCTGCTTTGGATATCTGGCAAATTCTTTCAAATGAATGGGGAGCAGATCTTTCTTTTCACGATCCCTATATTGATGAGATCGCGACTTTTGGCGCAAAATCAAAACCTCTTACTGCGGAGCTTTTGCAAGAAAGCGATGTGGTTGTTATTACCACCAATCACAAAGGTGTGGATTACGATCTTGTCGTTGAACATGCATCTTTGATTTTAGATACACGAAATACGCTTCCCGATAATATTGAAAAGGTGGTCCGCCTTTAATGGGTAAGAAGCAGAGTTATCGTCATCAAAAAACGATCGCGTTCATGAAGGATGTGGATCGTGTTCATCAAGTGAGCGAAATTCTTCAAGAGAATTGGGTAAATGGAGCATCTTTAATCGCCCGTGTTGAGGCGATGAGTGATATCTTAATCGCCTATGATGAGAGCGGGATTTCAGGTTTTTCAACGTGGATCCAAAAAGAATTGGAGCTTAATGGAAAGCCACTGTTTACGGCATACATGGGGATCACTGCGATTAAGGATTCGAAAAAGGGTTTGGGGATAGGAAAATATTTAGTGCGAAGCAGTCTGGAATTCGCAAAGCGAGAAGTTGAAAACATTCGTCGTGAAAGGTCGCCTTTTTCTCCGGTAATTTGGGGTACGACGGTTTCGCCAGTAGCTTTTCTTGGTCTGCAAAAAATAGTTCCCGATCTTTGGCCGCGGCAAGAGGCAGACGAAAGTCTAACTTCACTTCTGCGGGTTCTTCGAAAGAGTTTGGGTGTGCAAGATGTGGATGGAGAGTCTCTCCATGTGCTTCGAAAAATAAGTAGTGCATTTTATCAAGCTCCAGAAAGGGAGCGAATAGAAGGCGTGAGAGAAATCCCCTTTTTACCCTTGTTTGATACGATTGACGAAAAAGAAGGCGATCGTATTCTCATGGTTTTCTCGGTGGGTGCGCTTTAGCGCTAGGTCTCCAAAGCAAGTAGAAGAAAAAATCAAAAGCAAATCACTCCCAAACCCGAAACAGTCAACTTGCTTACCATACACTCTCCCTCACCCTAACCCTCTCCCAGAGAGAGAGGGATAAAAGCTCTCCTATGGGACCTCTGCAACGAAGCTGTAGAAACGATATTCTTTTCCATCTTGGTCGTTTGAATTTAAGGTATGACTGAAGCAAATTCTTTTTATTGGATATTCCGAATAAACGTGCTCTATTTAATAGACAAGAAGTAACAACATGGCGGCTCCAATAGATGGCGATTATATTCTTTCAACAAAGTTGAAAGAGACCGATTTCGTGTTATACCTCCTTGTAACTAACATAGTGTGGTTCAAAGGTTTGGGAATGAAACGAAATTACATCATTTTAATGTCGATTATTGGAACGCTTTTGCCTATTGCGGCTGGGGCTCAGACAACTGCTCTAAATGTGGAGGGATTCGAACCCCAAGCCACTCAGAAAACATCGATAGTAAATATCGCTACAGCCGATTTATTACCTGCGGGTATACCTTCTGTTGGGTTATTTGTTCATTTTGTAGATGATGCTCTTGAATTGAGTACTGTGGATGGATCGGAGCAACATCGTTTATTGGACGACCAGTTGAAGACCGAATTCGCTTTCGGATTAGGATTATTCGGTTTTATGGAATTCGGAGCAGTGGTTCCGCTGACCGTGTATCAGACGGGTGATAATCATCTTCGTTACAATAAAACCTCGCGGTCTGTATCTTCTTTTGCTTTTTCAGATCCGCGTTTAAATGTGAAGGCCAGCCTCTTTCCAGACCGGACAGAAGGACTTGGTGTGGCGTTAAATCTGACCGGTTATTTACCTCTCGGGAATACAGGGAGTTTTCATTCTGATGGGCGTTTTCGCATCGAGCCTCGTCTCATTGTGGATTGGAAAACGGAGTCATTTAAGATCGCACTTAACGGTGGGTATCAGTTTCGTCCCGAAAAAGTTCTTCGTAACGTAGGGTCCTCAGATTGGCTCATGTTTGGGGCAGGAACACAATTCAATTTCAATAAGACCGTCGGTATTTTTGGTACTTTTAGCGGCGGAATTTCCTTGGCTGAGGGTAGAGACCCCACGAACCTGAAAAATATTAGTTCAAATGATTTTGCCAAGCCTATGGAAGCGCATGCTGGTTTGCGTTTTGATCTTGAAGGAGATTGGACCATAAATATGGGTGGAGGTCTTGGTCTTAGTGAAGGAATTGGCGCTCCAGACTTTCGAGTTTTTGGTGGCATTGAACATGTGGCCTTTCCATCCGGTATGAAAGCGTATCTTCTTCATAGTGAAGAAGATATTGATCCGGCCAAGATCGATACTGATAGCGATGGGATTTATGATGTTGATGATAAGTGTCCAAATGTGCTCGAAGATATCGATAGTTTCGAGGACGAAGACGGCTGTCCTGATGCGGATAATGATCAAGATGGAATTCTTGATAACCAAGATGAGTGTCCCAACGTGAAGGGAATTTTGGAGAAACAAGGATGTCCTTTTTTAGATGCTGATAAAGATGGAATCGATGACGAAAACGATGCTTGTGTAAATGAAGCTGAGGACAAAGATAATTTTGAAGACGAAGACGGATGTCCAGATCTAGATAACGATCATGATGGGATTCCTGATGCGGTAGATAAATGCCCCTTGAAACCCGAAGTTATCAACGGAGTTGATGATGAAGACGGTTGTCCTGATGCGAGCGATTCCAAAGTTCGTGTGACTAAAGATCAAATCGAAATTTTCGAAATGGTGTATTTCGATACGTCAAAGTCTACTATCCAAAAACGTAGTCTTAATATTCTCAACCAAGTTCGTTCTGTATTGCGAGCAAATCCGAGAATCAAGTTGGTAAGAATTGAAGGCCATACGGATAGTCAAGGGTCTGTGGAATCAAACCAGAAACTCTCCCAAGCTCGCGCTGAAGCGGTGTTGGATTTCCTCAGCAAAGCTGGAATTGCGAAAGACCGCCTTGTCGCTGTTGGCTACGGCGAAAAACGTCCAGTCGCAGACAATAAGTTTAAAGAGGGTCGTACAGAAAATCGTCGTGTGGAATTCTTTATGCTAAAGGTTGATTCCAAATAAATGTCGAACTCACGAATTATATTTCCATTTTGGATAAAGCTCCTATTTTATGGACTTGTGTTGTCACTCGTTCCCACCATGATTGTGGGGTACAAAGCAGTCACAGAAAACGCGGGTTTGACGAAAAAGGATAACCTCGATTTTAGACTCGCCGTGGCCGAAGATGTGGCGAATAACATTTCTTTGAGTTTGTTAGAAAGCTCGAATACTTTGGTCGCCATCGCCCAAACTTTTGGTGATACTTCGCTTCCCTATGAAGACAAGGAAATGATTGGTCTCCGTTTTGTGGAATCCAATGAGCTTCTTGATCATGTCATCTTTTATAATCTAAAAGGGGAACATATTGATTCAATCATTCAGGAAAATGCGAATTTTGAGATTCCAAAGAAGACCTTAGAAAAGGCATTTCTTGATATTGCCGATAAGAAAGAAGTGGCATTTGGGGAAAGTGTGGGAGAAAATCCGCATCGCGTTTTTACGCTTGTACCCATTCGTACAAACGATGTTTTGAGTCACTTTGTGGGTTCTTATGTTCCCTTAACGCGTGTGCAAAATCGTATCGAACATTTGTCTGATCGCATGACTAACTTTCAAGGTACGGTCTATGTGGTCGATTCTACTTTAAAATATATCGCCCATCCCGATGATAGTCGTGTAAGCAACGGAAAAACCGCAGAAAGAAACGACCTTTTAGATAATGCGAAAAGTGCCCTTAAAGACCGTGTGGCGCAGTCCGGCGAATTCTCGAATAGCAAGGGCGTAGATCAGATCGGTTCGATAAAACCGCTGACCATTGTTCCGTGGTTGGTCGTGGTTGAAGCCGAGAAAAAAGACGTCTATGCGTCCTATTACGGAATGCGGAAAATGGTGGGGATCACCATTCTTGTTTCGCTTTTCTTCGTTATATTTATTGCTATATTTGCTTCTCGTTTTTTGACCTCTTCAATTCGTAAACTTGTCGACTATTCTAAACGCATAGCCCTTCGGGACTTTGATGCTGAGCTCGTCGTTAAGAGTCGAGACGAAATAGGGCTACTTGCAGATACCATGCAAGAAACGGCACTTTCTCTGAAAACCTCGGAAGAAGAAGTTAAAAAAGAAATCGAAATTCGCTCAGATCTGGGGCGTTATTTACCTCAAGCTGTAGTGGACGGAATTGTAGATCGAAAGTTCGATCTTTCTCTTGGCGGTGAACGTCAGGATATCACTGTTCTTTTTGCTGATGTAGTTTCCTTCACAGAAGTTTGCGAGAAAAATTCGCCAGAGACCGTAGTCGCCATTCTTAACGAGCTTTTTACCATTTTAACCGAAATTGTTTTTCAACATAACGGAACGGTGGATAAATTTATTGGCGATTGTGTGATGGCATTTTGGGGTGCGCCTAACCCAATGGAAGACCATGCTCTTTCCGCTATTGAGGCGGCCGAAGAGATGATGCGTTATGTGGAAGTGGGCAGTCAACGTTGGGAAAAAGAGTACGGAGTAACGGTACGATTAGCGATTGGAATTCATACCGGTCCCGCGATTGTAGGTAATATTGGTAGTGACACAAGAATGGAATATACCGCTATTGGGAGCACGGTTAACATCGCAGCTCGCCTGGAGGCGATTGCGCGTCCGAATCAGATATTAACGACGCATGCGACCAAAGAAGCGGTTGGCAATGCGTTTGGATTTGTGGATCACGACACTGAATCAATTACTTCAGGCGGTAGCACTGTCAGGGTATTGGAGGTTTCTCTATGATTAATCCAGGTACCATTATTGATGGGAAATATCGTATTGATAGCTATCTTGGTAAAGGGGGAATGGGCGCGGTTTATCAGGGAACCCACCTTTCTCTATCTCGTCCGATTGCTATAAAAATGCTGCACGAAGAGTTCGCTAAGAAAAAGAATCACCAAAAACGATTTGAAAGAGAGGCAAAAGTAGCCTCTAAATTGGAGCATGATAATGCGGTGACTATTTTTGATTTTGGTTATTTCGAAAACCAAAATTTTATTGTGATGGAACTTCTAAAAGGTAAACCTCTCAACAAAATATGTGGGGGCGGTAGAGCATTAGATCTCGAAGACGGTCTTCATTATGGATGGCAAATCGCTGACGTCCTTGTGGAGGCACATGCTTTAGGTTTGGTACATCGCGATCTCAAACCTGAAAATATTATGATTGAACCCAAGGCTGATGGTTCAACAAGAGCGGTGGTTGTCGATTTCGGATTGGCTTTTGTTCAAGATTCTGAGGACCTATCCCGGATGACCAAGGAAGGGATCGTCTCTGGAACGCCCGCTTTTATTTCGCCTGAACAGGCTCGAGGCTCTCTGGAAATCGGAGGTCCCTCTGATATTTATTCCTTGGGTTGTGTGTTTCACGAAATGTTTACAGGGCATCTTCTTTTTCCAGGTAAGAGCGTAATTGGTCTTTTGAACAAACACCTTTTCGTCCCTCCACCTCCGATTCGTGAACGTTTTCCAGATGCTGATGTTTCGATAGCTTTAGAATCTTTGATTTTGAGAATGCTAGAGAAAGCTCCAAAAGATCGTTTAAACGCATCCGAGGTTCGAGATTGGATCGGCCAGCTTTTGCAAAAAGAGGCGCCGCGAGAAAGAGGGCGTCCAGCCCAACTCTTACAGCCTCGTATAGAAAGGTCCCTGACCCTCAAACCGGGACGTAACGCCAAGATAAAAAGTGCGCCGCGAGACCCGAACCGCCCCGCTGTGAAAATCGGTGTGTTTAGAGATCTTGAAGACGAATGGATTGTGTCTCTTCAGGCCGCAAATTTTGAGACCATAAAAATTGATGTAAACTCAGACTTAGTCGACACACCAGTGATTTTTATTCCACGTCTTACCCTTGGTGATATTAAAATTTTATCGAAAAAGGCGCTGGTGATCACCACCTTGGCTGTCGATGACATCAACGAACTTACAAATTATATGAGAGCTGGTGCCTTCGATATCATCGCTGAGCCAGTAGTCTCTTCCGAACTAGTTAGAAAAATTGAACGAGCGTGGAAAAAAGCGCAACGGAGTAGCGAATGAATCGTCTATTTATCGTCCTTTTAGTCTTCATATTTAGCACGATCTCAACGTCTGCTTTTGCAGAAAAAACCTTTACCTACGTGGTTAAGAAAGGTGGTGAGACTTGTGATAAAATTGCTAAACGTGTTTACGGTGATGTTTATCGGATCGATCTCTTGCATAAGTATAACGATCTTGATGAATTGTGTTGGTTGGGTAAGAAACAAAAATTACCCGAGGGAATGAAACTTAAACTTCCCGATCCTCCACCGGCCGGTACGATCACCGGATCCAAAGGAAAAGTAAATTCCAAACCACCCACATTGAAATGGAAGAAAGCCCAGATCGGCCAGGACCTATTTCGCTCGTGGCAAGTCAATACCTTCGAAAAGTCTAAAGCGGAAGTTACCTTTCGAGACAGCAGTAGAATCAAAATGCGAGAGAATACTCTCATCGTCATTTATGGTGCTACGAAGAGGAAGGCGAGGAGTCGGCCTACTCGTGCTCGGCTCGAAAAAGGTACTTTGAGAACGGCGTTTGAAAGCAATGCAGGCGGCGGAATGGTGGTTGAAACGCCGTCCTCGGAATCGGAAGTGAAAAGTAAATCATCATTGGTCTCTGTAGAAAAAGATGGAACCACACGGGATGCCAATCACGGTGAAGGGAAAATTAATGTTCGTTCTGCAAAGAAGAAGAAGTCCAAAAAGCGTAAGAGAAAGAAGGTTGTAGTTAAGAAAGGAATGGGAACAAAGATCGAGAAAGGAAAGGAACCTGAACCACCACGGAAACTACCACCACGTCCAAGCTGGAAAAAATCGCCTAATGCATTTTTGAGCATTGATGAAAAGCCCATAAGTATTTTCGCGGAATGGGATGCGCTTCCAAGTGCTGAAGAATATTATGTGGAAATTGCGAAAGATAATCGTGGGATTGATGTCATTCAATCTGTAGTGGTTCCAAAAAACATTACACGTTTAGAAGTTAAGAATCTTCCAGCCGGAGATTACTTCGCCTCGGTTTCTACTATTGATAACGATCAGTTTGAGTCTCTTCCTTTGGGACCCCGAAAAATAAGTGTTCGAGATGGGCGTTCGAAAGGTAAAGTTATCGAAACTGAACCCTATAAGGTTTACATTGGTACGTCTTTTTTACTTCCGCGAGAGATCAAATGTGGAAAAGATGAAATGAAATCGGCGATCATCCGTGTTAATGATATTGGTAATCAGGTTTACTTGTGTGTCGATAATAAAGGTGGCGAGATAGATAGTTTTGAGGTCATCGGAGTTGCACCTTCATTAAAGATTGAAGGGGATTCCTTTAGTGAGAATACGCTTGTATTACCTCCTAAAGGTGCTTTCATTAATTTGGTTTTCGATCCGGTTCGTCCACAAAGTATTCAAGTGAGTAGTGAAAACGAAGAAATCAAAATCGGTAATCCGATTCCTGTAGGAGAAGATACTTACCGCATTCGTGTCTATGGAAAAGACGCTGGAAAAATCCTGGTTAAAAGTGGGGATGTAGAACTTGGTTCGTTTGAAGTATCACCGGTTCAGGGACCTGTGGGCGGAAAACTCACATGGTCTTTTGGGGTAGGTGTGGAAGCATTTCATAATTTAGAAGACCCCCGTTTTCGTACGGGCGGCCATTGGGGCATGCTTGAATTAATGGGCGGTGTTTCTCCTAATCAAAACTTATCCTTGGAACTCACTCTTGGTCTGGGCGCGTTTGATTTGGATGATTACGGAATTAAAGGCGCTGGAGATTTACGTTTACGAGGGTTATTCGGCGTAAATTTTGGAGACTTTAATCCCTTCTTTCAAATGAGCGCAGGTATACAAGGTAGCGCAGAGCTTGAAAAAATAATTCCTGTCCTAGGTTTAGGGGCTGGATTTAACTACTGGCTCGACGAAGGTTCTGGCCTTCGTCTTGATGGTGCCATTGGGATCTCCGAGGGTGCGCAAAGTGAACAAGCATTCTTCCCTGAAGTACGCTTGAAATACATAATGAGATGGAATTGAATCAATTCCCCCACGGCGGCAAGCAAAGCACATAGGTCGCTGCCACGGAGAGTTCCTCAGCAAATTTTTCATCCTCGATTTCGAAGAATTTATCTTCGATGAGATCATGTGTTCTTTTCTTTTCGCGAAGCGTTTTGAATTTAAAATCGGTAACGAAAGGAAGACTTTCTCGAAGAAAGTGATCGTCGGTAGACCAAAATTCGAAGATTTCTTCAAAAGAGAAAAAAGAGTAATAATCTGAAAAAGAACAGGGCCAATGTCCAGACATCCAAAGAAAAAAGACATGTTTTTTTATCACGTTAATTTCTTTGATATCCCAATCTTCCCATTGAATGTAGTCGAGTTTCGCTTGGAATTGCCAAAGCTCGTCGGGAAAAAGTTCAAATAATCTCGGTAAAAAATATTTAAATGCCCAAACCCCCTCGCAGGTATATAGCGCGCTACTAAAATAGTCATAGAGGTCATAAGAACCCAAAGAAGCTAAAGGGATGGATTTTAAATCGTCTACAAATTTAGGTTCGTGACAGCACGCACAGCAGGCGAGGTCTACAGGCGTGTATTTTGAAAAAGTAGAATATAAGTCGTCTAAGGTTGACATTTTATGTCCTGAAAAAAGGGTCTTTAATCTTCTGGCGGCTCACCAGCTTCTGCCATTTTTACGATCTTGGGATCAAAGCGTGCGATGGTTTCCACAAGGTCACTCGATTGGGCCATAACTTTTTCGATATCCTTATAGACATCTGGGGCCTCATCAATTCCAGCAGAGATGAGGGTCACACCACGATCGTTTAGGGTTTTTTTAACCGAAGACCATGTGATGGTTTTTTTCGCTTGTGTGCGAGACATCACTCGTCCAGCGCCATGCGCCGCGGATTCCAAAGAAAGAGCGTCGCCCTTTCCACGGACCACAAATCCTGGATCTGCCATAGAGCCAGGTATGATTCCGAGAACGCCTTTTCCCGCAGGAGTTGCTCCTTTTCGGTGAACGTAAACATCTTTACCATTATGATGTTCTTTCCAAGCAAAGTTATGATGGTTTTCAACGCCAGTTAAAATCTTTGCTCTCAGGTTTCGTCGGATAGTATCGTGGATACACTCATGGTTTGCTTGTGCGAATTTCCCCATCAAATTCATCGCATACCAATACTCTTGACCCGCTTCAGAATCCATATCGAGCCAAGCAAGATGAGAGAGTTCTTTAGGAAGTTCGGGATGTAGGGATTTGGCAAGCTTCATATAATGTCCAGCTGTCATCGCACCAGGTCCACGAGATCCAGAATGGGAAAGAAGAGCCACATATTGTCCAGCTTTAATACCGAGATCGTCTTCGTTTAAGGTTAGAACTCCAAATTCTACAAAATGGTTTCCCGATCCCGAAGAACCTAATTGCTTCCAAGCTTTATCCTTCACAGACTTGGTCATTTCTGTGGCGTTCCAATCTTCTTCGAGAACGGCATGGTCTCTACGATATTTAGGTTGAAAACCTGATCCCATACCGAAACGAGTTTCATATTTGATGGCATTAATAAAGCGTTCCTTTTCCCCTGTGAGCGCACTGACAGGAATATCGAGAACCGATAATTTCATACGGCAGGCGATATCCATACCAACGGCGCCTGGAATGATCGCGTTCTCGGTGGCTAAAACGCCACCAATAGGAAGACCGTATCCACGGTGAGCGTCGGGCATTAAGGCGCCAGCTACAGTAATGGGTAGTCGGCAGGCGTTTTCCATTTGTTGAATGGCTCCAGGATCGATATCGCTGGCATACACGGACCACAAAGCAGGTGCATCCCGTTCAATAAAGGGGAGGAGGGTATTTCCCACAAAGGCTTTTGCAAGTTTACCAAAGACCTCATGTTCTTCATAAGAAGGAGGGTTTTCGATAAGTTTTCTAAATTCATGTCGAATATCATCGGCGGCCAGTCCGCTTCTACGTGCTGAGCCGGCAGTCTTGAGGGCAAGTTTGGTAATTTCCCCACGAGGGAATCCAAGATTTCTAAGTTCACGTGCTTTCATCGCATCTCCTGTGTTGCTTATATTCATAGCAGGAGTTGTGCCAGAAGATGACATGCACGGAATGTCGTTATATATCAGGGGGTTGCGTTTTTCGTCTTTTCTGGGAAAGTATATGTCGTATATTTATGGATATGAAAATATTGTATGGTATATATCAAAATTGAACTCCTCCCATCATGATTATGGGGGATGAAAACGGACAAAACGACGATCGCACTTGGGAGGAGCGAAAGCATTCCCATACCAAACACTCGCCATCCATGTTGTGAGAATCAATATCGTGAGGAGGAAGTCAAATCCATTAGATAAACTGAACGTATTGTTTCGTTTTTTTCAACAACAAAGCTTATCGCCAATAAGCCCAACCGATTCCTGCGGTTGCTGGAATACGAAATGAAATTCCTAATCCGAAATAATTAACTTGATCTTGATCAAGGTAGAGTTGTGAGCCTTCGATGAAAAAGCCGATCGCTGATTCTCCGTAGGCATGTCCGATGTTGCATCCATCAGGCCCACATCGTTCAAAACTTCCGTTGGCGAAATCAAAAAACTCAACGCCGATTTGACCATTGACTCCATAACCCCAAAGCGGAGTATTCAGGGTCATTTTTCCTTTGGCCGACAGGTAGAAGCGCATGGATTGGCTATCATCTGTAGGTAAAAAATAAATCAAATCGATATAGGGCCCGTGAAAATATTGTGGAGGAGGGTCACGAATAAGATTTCGATGGGGGGCGAGGTAGAGGAGGGAGTAACCCAATCCCACATCGAGATTGCGCTCTGAGCGTGTTTCTAGGACTTGCATGGGATAGATTCCGGCATTTCCTTGTAAAGCTCCTGAGAGTCCTTTTTCAGAGGCGCCAATTCCTCCACTAAAATCGATTTTGGCGGGTGGGTTTGCCCACATGTACGGGATGCAATGGGTTAGTAGTGGGGTAAGTAGTAAGATAAGAATACGTGTTAACTTCACCACGACTCCAAGGTCCAGTAGTTCGAAGGTCTATGTTTACATAATTGAGACTTAGGATCGAGTGTGAGAATTCAAAGAACAATAAAAAAGCACCCTCCAAAGAAGGTGCTTTTATTATCGGGGTACTCAGATTCGAACTGAGGGCCTCTTGTACCCAAAACAAGCGCGCTGCCAGACTGCGCCATACCCCGTTGAATGATCGATTTCGAAAAAGCGGTCGTTCAGGTCGAGCCTTATAGGGGAAAATGAATAAATCATCAATGGTTGAAGTAAAAGGTTTTGCAT
>JAUTBZ010128327.1:0-14603 GCA_032361785.1 Lepetodrilus galriftensis | reverse complement strand
TTTAAATTGAAATACACACATTTAGACACATCCGAAATCGTCCATGGCTTATCGTACTTGTTGTCCATGTACTACGTTGAGAGGTCGACACTAAATGACCGTTTTTCATCTAAAATATATTTTTTAGATTTGTTTTACAATTTTATATTCAATGTCCATACATAAACTGACGCAAAACACTCACTTATTTCCAATTCGAGCGGATATGCCTAAATCATTATGGTCCTGCCCTTTAAGTGAAACACGTTGGAGTGTTACCGCATGGACTTGCGAGCAAGGAGATCAATTGGCCCAATAAACCCGAGATATTAATGTTCATTCCTTGACCATTAAGCACATATAACAGATGTTTTCGTTGTTGTCGAAGCTATTGAAGCATTCAAACCCGAGCACATTTACTAGTTCAACATGAACATTAATGTGTTGATAATGAATGGAAAAGTCAGTATGATACTGTGTATAGTCTATTTGAAAAGAATTATAGACAAAGACCAATTGTGGATGTATAAAGAAGCTGTTGGATATCGTGCTATTATATTTTCATATTTTATTTTTGATGAACATGATATATTTTTAACACTTTATCTGCTGGATTAGGCATATAGGCACTGCTCTTTGGGGCATCTGATTGCTTCCAGCATGGAGAGAGTTAACGTGCAATATTCCATTGGTTCCTTCCTCTATATAGTCCGACCGCCGGAGGGGGTAACCCAACATTCCCTGATATAGTTTTTTTCTCTGCTGATTATTCATCATTGGGGTGTATATAAAGATATCTAGGGTGGTGTGAACCCGTCAACATTGAGCAATTTGAAATATTCAAGATGGCCTCCACAAACCCGGACTACTACTAATGTTATCTCTACACGGACGTCCTCAGCCCATACACCACGTCACAATCGTCACATTCGTCCGGGTCACGTTTCACTTTTGCCACTTTGGCTCAAAATCTACGACGAGCGAGTGAAAACGAATGTCATTTACTGGAACAGAAATCTGTTCTTAAGTACGTCAATCACTCCGTTTTATGCCTCTT
Organism: Lepetodrilus galriftensis; assembly: GCA_032361785.1. Taxonomy (NCBI): domain Eukaryota; kingdom Metazoa; phylum Mollusca; class Gastropoda; order Lepetellida; family Lepetodrilidae; genus Lepetodrilus; species Lepetodrilus galriftensis. Next base: position 13,567 of record JAUTBZ010128327.1, on the reverse strand, counting down.
TGAAAATGAGGAATAGCCATAACTCAACGTGATGCAGGTTTAATCTTTTGTAATGTCGACCAGTTCAGTCGATTAGGAACCAGTTGTGGCCGAAGGGTGGAAAGTTTATCGAGTGATACATTTTCTTGTGTGTGCGCTCATCTCGACGTACGCCGACAGTAATTCGCGTTTCGCTTTGAGAAACGATTCCAGCAAAGCGCAACACGCGACAGTTTTCGCTGGAAGTGTTATCTATGGATGATCTGCTTCTAATCGGGTCTGTGTTGATCATTGGCTCGGTGAGTAACGCGCTAACTGTATTATGCTAATGTTATTTGTAGCTAATTAGCGGCCATGAAAAGGCTTGGCCAACAGGAACATTGCGAGTGTGTGATGTTGCGCTACAATGAAATAGTGTTAATTTATAATTTTACAAGAACTCATAATTGAAATGAATATTATCGTAAAGCATAAACTCCGAGTTCCACGCACCAAATGTCATGGTATGTGGGTATGACGTTCGCATCGCCGTCGCTCCTAATGGGCAAGTCAGATTAAGTTGGCTCCTTTACCATTAGTGCCTCTACAAGCTGTTCACGCGGTCTTAATATAATATACGATAACAGATTTAGCCGCCATCCATGCATATTACACACCCGGTGTATGAGTATCATTAACACGGTTGAAATGCAGTATTCAATTGTCTGTGAAGACTATTTTAGCTAAATATAACACGCAGTATTCAATTAGATACAATACTCTCTTAATTAGCATGGACAAACGTAGACCTTATAGTTATATACTATACGCTTATTTAACATGGTTAATATGATTACATACTACTTTGTAATTCAATATGATATAGGTGCGAGTCATACACCAATGTTCGCGAAAGTTACCTTTATAACGCGACCATGATAGGATGTGTTGACTGTACAGTGGCAATGCAGTTATCTTTGGTTTGTCAGTACCATGTAGCCTGTTCTCGCATGTTTACTGTAACATTCAGCACTATGCCTATGGATGTTGCGGGTTGGCTCTAAACCACAATTTAAAGAAAGGAAATAATATAGGTATAACAAAATGGTTCTAACGTGATAGCGGTACCAATATGTTCGAACTGAATAGGACAAGTTTTACAAAGTGATTTCAGCGCAAAACGGTGCACACTGCCACGCGCATCTCAATACGCATTCTCTGACGTTTGGCAAATGCCTACACATACGTCAATGGCCATGTGTCACAGAGGATGCTCGTTATGTAGAGTATACAGTGAAATCTGTGCGCATGTGCACAGTTTAATTGAAACCACTAGATCTATATAATGTTTGGTGTCTGTGGACCGGAGCACTCGGGAGAACTCGGGAGCACGCGGGAGCACTCGGGAGAACGTTGAAAACGTAAATTCAGCATCAGGCCCCGAGATTACGAAACTTTTCTGAGTACGATTTATACTCAACTCAAAATGTTGTTCATAAAACGTCATGTGTTTGAGCATAGCACGTGAGTTGAGACACATGCACTTGAATCAGGCCATTATTAAAAATAATGTCCAAAAATAAATAAATAATTGTAAAAAATGAAAATCGCCATCGACGGCATATATCGGGTGGCCAAAAACAAACCGTCCCGAAATTTAAGGGTTAATACATTTGTAACAAACGACTATTTTACTATGAAACGTCACACATGTGACAAATATGATATTATTAACATATTCTGAAAGTTTCAAGTCTCTATGTCGTATACTTCTTTTGCAGTCGGATAATTAAAATCAAAAGTCAAAATCTGCAATGGCAGAACAACGTATTAAAAACGATTCTTGCCTGATTGCCGTCGTCTCTACCCTGATGGAAAATGTTCTGTAATTTCCAACAACATGGTGCAACGGTGCAATGGTGCAAATTCTCATACTAGTAGAACTATGCAAGCCTAATTGGATCAGTCTGTGGAAGAGTTCATTAAAAATATACGAGTGGCTACAACAAAGTCAGATCTGAACCCAATGGATTATTCCATTTGGAATTCGTTGTCGGAGAAAGTATACACGGGTGTGTTTAATGAACGTGAACTCAAAATGAGACATTGCTAGGATGAACTATCTCTTAGAGAGTTCAGGAATACTATTAAGTACATCATATTTGTCACTTGTGTGAAGTTTCATAGTAAGTAATATATTGGTTAGTTACAAATGTATTAACCCAAATTCAATATAACTATATGCCGCGTTTTGGACTGTGCCATTGCAGTTTTTGATTTCTGTTTTTAATTACTCGACTTAAGAAGAAGTATACGACATAGGGACTTGAAACATGGTTAGTGACAAAGTTATTAACCCTTAAAGTTCGGGACGGTTTATAAGTGGCATGATAATTTGAATGCAGGTGCCTGTCGGGAAATCATTACTGTACATGTTCGCTGTAGTAATGTATGTAGAAATATGAACGGATATTTAAAAAATAGCAATCGAAGTGGAGGTTGTATATTGATTTCCAACGGCCGAAGTGATAAACCTTTCTCTTATATATGCCGTCGATGGCGATTTGTATTTAAAATTTGGACAGAATAATTTGTAAATAAAATTAAAGTACATTAAGAAAAAAAAGAAAAAAGAAAATACATATATATATTTTTTAATTAATGGCCTGATTCAAGTGCCTGTGGTTGAGCACAACAACGTACTCAGAAAAGTTTCGTAATCCCGGATCTAGATTGAGTTGAAGACTAAATTAAATGCACAACAATATCCGTTTTATCCGTTGAAGAATGAATTAGCAATAAAATAATATAACATTCAGGAAATATTTGATTTTTTTTATTAAAATTTAGAACTTTTAGAATCCAACTGTCAGGTTTTGTGTTTTTAACTGAGACGATTTCCTTTAAATATAAATGTCTGATCAGTGTAGTGGTACATACACATGCAAGAAAGTGAGATAGATGATGCCTATGTCTTTTGTTTTTGTTTTAATAGATTAAAATAAGTATTTCAACAGAGCGTTAATACCTGTATTTCAATTTAGAAAATGTACTCTAAAATAGAAATATCTAAATTGCGGTCGAATTTAGATTCCTATTAATGATAGCATAGGAGTTGTTCGCTGAACGTTCCCGATTAGAATCCCATTTATTTTGAGAGGCCTAATGCAGACGATGTGATGACTTATGGAACATTAGCACAATTAGAGTTGTTGACATGCCTGTTGTTGGCCAAACGTCAGATAGGCAATAGACGGTCATACGACTGCTTCCTCTTTACGCCAGTTTAAAGCGTTGGTAAACGCGAGCAGGATTTAATACAAAGAAAATACGCGTGTCGACTATAACGGGAATTGATTTAGGCATGTGCTGTTAGAAATTTGGCGCGGTAAAGCATGAAAACAACAGTGATTTTTCACATGATAAAAAATCAACGAAACACAAGCAGCACGGGTCTAAGAATGACGTGCGCGTGTGACTCTCCTGTCACGTTGTTGTGCGCGCGCAAAATAGGCACTTCCGGTACAGCATTTGGACGCAATATTCCGTTTGGTTTGTTCAGAAGAGATAATTTCGTAAAATAATTCTCATTTATTTCTTTACTTCGATTCCGTAGGATATTATTAAAGGAACTCTTGTTCCTTTTCTGTGTGTGATTGCGTAGGAGAGAATAGGCCTATTCTTCTACTGTGTGTTTTGCGGTCGACGGCAAACGGAATATTTGATTTTAAATGAGCGCCGATCACCTGTTTTGAATTAGTTGTAAACGATTGATTCATTCTGTTAATAATAGGAAATGTTGCATGGGAAGGGTTCAGAAATAACTTTAAAGATATTCAAGTTGTGGTTACAATAGATAGGCATGTGAACCCTGTAGTAGAGTCCCACACGCGAAAACAGTGTATTTTTTGCTCTGTAGCTGATAACATGTTAACAGCTGGTTAATGATAATTTTATAATATCATGTTATATTTCCGCTTGCCTTGTTTTGCGTTGTACTATACTACATAGGAGAACATGCCACGCGTTTTAATCAAGGAACACGCTCACTCGTATCATAAGAGTTGTCGCTCAATAATTTTCTTTTAATTGTTTTTTTTATTTATTTCTGAAATAGATTAATTTTGTACACTGCATATATTAGTATATTATCAATGTTTCAACACTCATTGATTTTCAATCAATGAACTATTATTTAGTATAATATAATTTCTATCGTTAATTTGGTTTTTAGATTTTTGGAACAATTCACTTCACATTCGTCAAAGTAAACTAATATGACGACAATTTTAATCTGATTAATGTTGTTTATCATAGAAACACGCAGCTCCCAAACAGTACCACCACGTATGCACCGAGATGACCTCTTGGGAAGTGGAACAGCGAAAAGACATCAAGGATCAGCATAAAGAAATTTGCAATGGGTGGCACCCATCTGATTAAAGCAATCTTTAAAGTTACATTTACGAGTCCGATACCAAAATTTGATCTGTGAAATTCAGTCGCTAATTACAACTCTTCCAAGTCATTAGCGAGACTCAATGAAGATGGGAGGACTCGCAAGATCACGTGACTTCATGCCCAAGTTCCGGATGGTACTGCAATCCGCCATATAGTTTAGACTTAGGACCTCTCGCGAAGGCTCGTCAGGGATACGTGTCATGCGATACGACCATCTTCCTCCACTTGCCGACTTTATTACCCACAAATCACCAGACACGCTATTTCGTTGACAGATTCTTTGTTGGGAATTTTATATCACATAATGTTCGATTATTTGTAATGATTTCGCGTGATTTGAAGCTTGGAGCTATCCGTCGGAGCCACGACCCACTGATGTACAGCTTCTACCTTCTGCAGGTGGGAAGATGAAGTCTCGTTGTCACGTGACCATCAGAACGAGAGGCAAATTACAGCCGCTTGCAAGGGCCATTGATACCTTCTTGGTCCAAATATCTGGGTCGTAATTGAAAGGAAGCTGACCCGACGTCTGTTCGCTGCCGTTTTATATCTTTATAGCAAGTTTTTAAGTCAGATTTTATTTCAATTTCATCAAGTTTTCATTTTATAGCCAATTACCATCGCGGTTCGTGTTTCACACATTCAAAAGCAGTGTCAGGCTGACCCGTCTTAATATGGGTAATTCTCGGATAGTTCTTAATTAATCTTTTGATCAATTTCAGTAAAGCACTGGGTACACTCATGAACACATATCTGATCGGATGCGATATAATAAAAGCAAATGAAGCGAGCAAGTATCCATGTCTTTCACATTGGTAGGAACTACACAGTAGGCCTATAACTACGCGTATCTGAATAGTTACGTACACATGTTTTCACATATATTCAGTGATCTGGCATTTCCACCACGAAGAAGCTCATTATTCTTAATATCTAAATAAAACATTCTGCTTCAATCCTACTCGATTTATGATAAATTACATTTTCAGGACAAACTTTGTCAAGCACGCGTTTGTCATTTGATAACTGAGGAAATAATTGGCCTCATTTTAACAGAGCTATCTAAAGGTGTGTACATCGATATCATGTACGCAATGAAATAAATGTAGGAATCAATTTCATTGTCGTTTGTGGACTGTTTCATCGTCGTACGATCATGTCTAAATTATTGATGAACATGGCTTTCGTGTGCAGTTGAAAATCGCGATAAGCACAGATAAGATCAGTTTGTTATACACGGAAACTAATACCAACTTCAAAAGGTGAAGGGTGCTCAGATTGTCCACCGATACGGTCCATCATGGTCACTTTGGTGAACCACATATATGATATGGTTCCCAGTCGTGTGCGCACTTCCGTTATTGCGGACGTTTCCGGTTATTGCTGATGGCGCACCTTGACAACTGACTTCGCGTTAAGCCAGAGGCGATAATAAGAAATATAATTACAGGAAAGCAAAGCACTCTGGTCAATATCTAGTTGATAACACTTTGACAATGAACGAATTTCCACAGGTAATGATATTTAGTTTTATCAGTTCTGAATAAAAATCTATTTCTGGCGGACTGTCTGAACCAGGAACTAACAATGCAACTGGAATTTGGCTGTGGGACAGAACGATTATTCCCCCTTGCAATTAATTCCTATTGGAACTATTTCAGGTAAAGTGGTGACGTTTATTCTTTGATGTAAAGAGAGACAAAATGACTTAATAGAAAATAGTTTAGTTTGTCAGAAACAATTATCTCTGTACCGTGTGGCATCTTAAAATAGTAGCTATGGGAATGGGTTGGTTTGAAGATGTAACAAGAAGCCTACGTTTGAACTAATGAGGCAGTGTTTTGATATCGATATATTGTATATGTATCCCTGTTTTTATCATCTACTACCATTTATTGGTTTTCCAAGAATATAAATACATTTGAATCTGATAAATTGAAGCTGTTATCGTTGGACAACATGGAAACAAAGAAAAAAGATCTTGAGAACATTATACCTCATTCTCTGACAATCAGATTGCAGTTCCATCGTCTCCTTAAACATACACCACTGGTTCTATGTTTGGAGGATGCTTAGAACTGAACTTATTTTAGGAATATCTGAATGCACTTGAACCATCAGTTGCCATCAGTTGATGGCCTAGCAGAACGGTGGCACCCCGGTCACAGATTGAGAGCGCATGCCTGACTTGCTATGGCCATGACGTCGTACGTCCAACTACACGTAAACTACCACCATCTAGTGGTATCACACGCGCGTGTTCATCAAGCAAACAGAGATGGCCAGGTATTGGGTTATCATGCGTGCTGAGATGACAGTTGGAACACCGGCTTTTCCAGAACAGGCACGTGGGAGCACGAAGCGTGTGCGCTGAAGAAATTAAATTATTTCGATACTCGGTACACGTACGTACACGCAGTGACTGTGAATTACGGGAAGATACGGCGGGAAAATGTGCGCGCCGTCCCCCGTCTAGCACGGCGACGTACGTAACAATGCAGACGGGACGACAATCGCCGAATCCGGAGGGGGTTCGGCGTCTTTTTGTCATGACGTAGTCGGGCGAGGGGTATCATGCTGGGTGCAATTGCTCCAAACTCCACACGAATATAGAATTAAATTTGATTTTCCACAACACTAGGCAGCGGTGACTTCCCCTGCCATGAAAAAATTAACTTGCGTTGTATCGTGTTGATTATGTTCCCTATGAGACGACTACCAAAAGGTAAGGATACTGATTGTCACTATATGAGAAAGAGGGAGAAAGCGAGAGAAAGAGGGAGAGAGAGGGCTCTAGGTCTCTCCTTGTACTCGCGTAGTCATGATCATCCCCGGTGTGGGGAGGAGACGATTGAGCGCGGTAAACGGACCGAGAAAATTTGATTAACTTCCTTGGTCTCGCCAGAAAAAATACTCCTGGAGATAATTTAATCTTGAAATGTTTACATATGAAGAGTAAAAGGGGTGAAAGGAGATGCGTTGGCGAAGTGACAAAACATGGGGGTAGCTCGGCAGACATCCATCATGCTGGCTTGACAACGGAAGCAGACGATAACTTGAGACGGGAGGGTTCCCCGACGCCAACACCAAGCGGGGTACCTCGACGTATAACATAGCAGGGGAATTTACCTTGTGTTGTAAATCCACGGGTTTCTGCTTATCATGCCACCACGGTGTAATAGAATAAAGTATAATGACATGGATATAGGGAAAAGTCGTAACCATATTATCACGACAGTACTCGCCGTCTTATTTCGTATTCTTCGGTGTATCATAAACGTCGATTAGCTAACATTTCAAGTTCGACTAATGTTTCTATGCGAGTAGACCTGTTTCTGGCTTAGGTGATTACTGGTCTCAGTCAGACATGTCAGCTGCTATTGACAGCCATAAACATATCACTGCATGAAGGCTTTATTGGAATGCAATGATATCCTTCTACCAGACATTAAGATCTCTCGTAGTTGACGTGGAGGTCTTGCAAAGAGACGTTGTTAACTTGGAGGGTTCACACGGAGACAGGTTTGAATGTCTTGAATGAAGGCATGGTTGACTTGGATGGTTCACACGGAGATAGGGTTGACTGTCTTGAATGAAAGCATGGTTGACTTTGATGGTTCACACGGAAACAAGATTGATCATGAATGTCTTGAATGTAGGAATGGCTGATCTAAACGTCTTGCATAGCGGCATGACCCAAGGATTACGCGACTTTGAGTTCGAGTTCATGCTCAACTCAAAGTTTGGCTAACAAATCTTCATAAAACTTTAGCTTGAGCATGAACTCGCACTAAGAAGGTGTCGTAATCCTGTCAAATGTCTTTAAGGGTTCATTGGAATTAACATGTTGAGTAGTCATAATAAATGACCGCAGTTTCAAGGATAGTATTCCAGATGACAATTATAACTTTAAAAATACAAAGGCTCCATTTTAGTTGAAGTAATGAGCGTGTATGCATTATTTGATGCCAACTCTAACACTGCTTCCACAATCAAGAACGGACTCCTTACTAAAAAATGGCACATTTTTAGTGCGTTTATTAGTGCTAAATGCTGGTCGATGTTAAATACAATAGCTCTTTAAATGAAAGCGGAATCTAATATTTAAACAACAACTGATAATAATACTTCATGAAACTGATTGTCAGACAACTGCTTCACACTGAATGAACAATCATCTCGCGGCTGGACTTGGACGTGGGTTCTTCGTCTTTGATCCGCCAGATATGCTTAACGCGGGGTGGCACGACCGACTCACCATCATTTTTTTACGAGCAGGTAATTGTATCCTACTCAAAATTCACGGGCTGCGTTCCACGAATTTCACCTGAGGGAAGACTTAGAGAACGCGTTTGTTAGTTGTCTACCTGTGCGATATCGCGACCATCATCCGTGGCAATCAGGCCTAAATCTGTAATTAGCGTTGAAGCGACGTTTTGACAAGGCGCTCTATTGCGACCGACGTTCTTCTATCACCCAGTACAATCTATCCGTATCATTGATACCCACACCGGCGACATACGGCGTGGATTAACACGGGTTGTGTTCACTTCAAATACAAGCAGCTGACGTGTGTCTTAGCACCATAGGTGTTTGTGAAGATTACTTTGGATTAAGTGGATCCGGTAATAGATGGGTATTGAGTTTTGGTGCGGGGTCGAATCCCAAGAATATATAGCCATGTATAGTGTTTGAACCTGAATGTCCATTTGGTCTAAGACCATTTGGAATGGACAGAACAGTATATGCTAAATTGTATGTTTTGTTCGTATGGTGTAAATTATTTTTGTAGATTAAAATATTTACTAAAATCATGCGGAACTGTTCAAAGTAGTAATTATGCTTCATATATTATACATCTTCTAAATCCTTTAGTAATTAATTACATGATCGTGGTCGAGTTATGTTTTAAAATTAGTACATTCAATAATAGTCCAAAATGTTCTTAAAATGCAGCACATGTTATTCCAAAGTTTAGTTTACAGCGAAAATGCCGTGTTAATTCAGCAAACAATACCATCAGTGCCCATTCACATAATGGTGATCTGTACATTATATTCGATATCTAACCTGTACCCTCCTCAAATTCTTGGGTATTGGTACGGAACTACTGCCATTTAGATACGGATATTTATTACCACCATACTATATATATTGAGGATATTCAAGTTTTTTCTCTCGAATACCATGTTTACTATAGTATCTCATCGAGTGGAGTGGGAAATATCCACTCTCCTACTCCACTCGATGAGATAAACATGGTACTAGTATTCGAGAAAAAAACCTTGAATGTTCTATTTATTACATAAGTGCAGTGAAATATACATAACATTCATTATTTAGTCAGGTATTAGTTCATCTAAGAATGGATTAGCCTACTTCATTCCCCTTCCCTCAGCCGTAACATGGCGACATGCTTTGCACATGCCGCTGAACTGGTTCCATGTCATGTCTTCTGCGACTCGTGAGACTTCAGAGGCCGTTGCCCAGTTAGTTATTTTCACTAGTGAAAAATAACACCTTTTATTTCCACTGATAAAACGTGGTATTTCACTGAATTTTATGTAATAAATATAATTTATTCCTTATGCAGGGTATCGTTTCTCGAAGCTCTCATATCCACTATGAGACCATAGCGCTATCTCGTAAGTGCACGATTCTCACGTATAAAGAGATAGTTACGAGAGTCTTTATTGTCTGGTAGTAGATATGAGCTTCGAGAACCGATACCATTTTCTGGAATAGCAATAGAGAGCTGAGTTCGCGCTGTCACACTGAACATTTTATAGAGAACTATCCTTTCGCGTTCATATATACTACTCAAAATTTGCTAAGGATCGTATCATTTTTGTAGGAAATAATACCACCTTTAACATAATATATATAATATAATATAATACCACCCATAATAGTGATCCCTAGCAAATTTTGAGTAGTATATAATAATGTAGGCCTACTCTTATTTGACAATTATACACATGTAGTGAAATAGCACTAAGCTATTAAAATGCACGTGTGTACTGTACTGTAATAAGGTAGCACTATGAGCATGCTTCTGGAGCATGGATTTGCGCGATATAAATGCGCACATTATTATTATTACGATAACTATATGAAGGACCATCCTTCCGTGAAGAAAGATTACTCAACGGCGCCTCAGTAGCCGCCTCAATGTTTGGATTAATCATACAAGCACTGATCTACACTGGCCTATGAATGCCTACAGATACCACAGGAGTCAGATTAATACTCTCAATGCGTATCTGACGCTCTGTATAGTTAATACCTGCACGTATGCCTTCAAAACACGCGAGGCATTTATGGCCTTTTAAATGTCGCAATTAATAAAACGCGCCCATTTGTGATGTCGCGAGTCGAATTAAGCAGGCGGTATTTATACATCTTAATCGCATCATTTATCAAACATAAATATACTACCCATGTCTCCAGCCAGACTGGCTTGATGATCCACCGTCTCAACGTTCAATCATACCCGTATTCATTCACAGAAACTATGTCTTTCATTGGCGGTAAGTCTCTGTTTTGGAACGCCGACGTTCTCGTCCAAGACGGCGTGTTAGCCATCAATAGCTGCTGACGTTGGGTACGGCTCTGCGTTCTTTAAGCCTTGTACTCCTTATTTGGCTCTGTCTAGTGTCTGGAGGTCCCCGGAACTACAAAGGTAGGACAGACCGAGGCGACGTATCCCATTGGTTTCAAGACTCCTGCATTATCTCCCCTCAATGCTGTCTTCCAAACGGGCAAAGGGATATTTACTCTAACCTCATGAATGGTTAATCTAGATATTGTCATCGTACACACATCATTTAGTTGTCTGTAAGGGTCTGCTCACATCCTCGTCCCTCGCTGTGTGCATGCGACCCCATGCGGAATAACGTCGCTGTGACAGAGACTAAGACTCGCCAGCAGCTCAGACCGTATATTATTATTTTAGAATATTTTTGTCCCGGATTCATGTTTCGGCGCAGGCTTTTGAAAACGGTCGAATTTTATAGGTGCGAGCCCGCTGAGCAAGCTATATATATTTGTTTAATGGGAGTCGGATAGATTCACCAGAAGTGCTTAAGGAACAATGAAGTCTCCCGCCACCAAAAGGTAGACGGCGTAGGAGTCGGTACTGGCATGACGTCGTCGAGAGCTCGTAGATGCAGACGGCGAGGCTGATGACAGTCGTAAAACCGTCGTAAACAAACGGCGAGCTCTGCTCCTAGACGCGCACAGGACGCGAACTGAGAGCAGACTGGGGGATAGAAGGGTAAATTAAGTCTCTGTTGGTTTCATATACCACACACTACGTTATTGAAACACTTGTGAGTCGAACGCCATCGCGAGGGGGACAACCCGCTGTCCGTCGATATTAAAAACACTGACCGTGAAAGGCAGGGGAAAACATATTTCTTATATTCACCTGTGGTTATAATAATGAATAAACATCATCACTACAATGCACCATCACATATATAGGCATTTCCATTGTTGTAAAGTTGAAGTATTATGTGTCATCATTACCAGGTAATACCTTAATTCTTTATCGACTGGCTTATGAACTTCAGCTTATGAATGGTTCCTTTACAATTAATTAGCCTAGTTATATCCATATACCTATCTAATCTACCTACCTACCTACCTAGATCTATCTATCTACCTACCTATATATTTATTATTAATAATAATAATAATTCTCGCGGACTGTATATATTCATGCAGATTCATATCTATTTCATAGAGAGAGAGAGAGAGAGAGAGAGAGAGAGAGAGAGAGAGAGAGAGAGAGAGAGAGAGAGAGAGAGAGAGAGAGAGAGGGGCACACATGATAATTCAGCATGAAACATCATCAGTAGAAAATCTATCGACAGAAAAAATAATACGACATACGATTAGTATGTGCTTATCACATTTAGTGCACCAGTACCAGGGCAATGTTCCCAATAAAATAGTACCTCTATCATTTATGTTTTTCTGTCTGAATAAACGCAACGGGAGTGAACTCCCAACGCCGATTTAAAAATCTCATTTCCTTTTCAGTTACCACCCTTTGCTTCTAAACTTTTTTATTTAAAACATGAATGTAAATAAGAACTGGTGTTATTCGAGTTATACTATATTTCGTAATAATAAACAAAACTTCGCTTTTAGGTTGCATTTTAATTACATTTCAAACTGTTTTACAGCTTGACTTTAAAAATATTTCACAGCAACTTCTCTCGTATGATTAGACAATGCTTCTCAATTCTCACACGATTAAATGTAATGTGTCGTGTTATATGGTCTGGATACTATAGCAAGACAAAGGCTAGGGGTGTCTTAAAGGTATACGCCAATACATATTTATATATAGACGTTATTTAGTTTGCCATAAACAAAGCAAAAGCCAAACGCTTTCTAAACCTATATTGCAAACTATCACGAGTTGTAGTCGAGGCATGCAAATAAATATTCACTGATGATATCTAGTCGGTGTATATAATTATTATAACTATTATAACTATGTACAATAGAAAATAACTGTTTAATATCAAAATAAAGTTTTATTACCCCAGGCCTCGATATTATAAAACCTTTTGAGTACGATTTCACGCTCAAGCTAATATTTCATATGGGGATTTGTGAACAAAAGTTTTGAGTTGAGCATGAAATCTTGCCGAAAAGATTTCGTAATTGCAGGGCAAGATTTTGAACGTCATGAAACTAAATTATTGTATTGCAGATACATCAACCTTATAAATTGTCCTTGAACTAGAACGTATACAATTGCTTATTATTATATCATGCCATTAAAAGCTTGACAGAAGTTTCATAGACACATACTGACATACTGGACTGGGTTTCAACAAGATGGACAAATAATGTATTTCCGAATCCAGCCATAATATAAATTATGCGATCGAAACCCATGGACTGATAAGACACACACAACAAATAATATATAAACAAAAGCACACAGAATACATGCATAGGGACATTACAAGGTAGTTTGTTGTTGTGAAATCTGTATTGTCTGTTGTCTCGAATGAAACTGGTTCGTTAGGCTCACTTTTCAACATTGACATGAAGTCTGAACATAGTCCATTTCCGGTACCGGGTACATGTCTTCATTCTCTCTGGGAGTTCCTGGTTTGAATCCAGA
>JAUTBZ010128316.1:0-14604 GCA_032361785.1 Lepetodrilus galriftensis | reverse complement strand
ACAATATGGGCACAGTGTTCCGATCAGCACTACAATATGGCCACAGCATTCCGATCAGCACTACAATATGGGCACAGCGTTACGATCAGCACTACAATATGGGCACAGCGTTCCAATCAGCACTATAATATGGGCACAGCATTCCGCGGCCAGTCAATCACCGGCAGACAGCTGGGTACTGTCACACAACACCGGACCACAACACCTGAGAAATCAATATCTTGTGATCAATATCACACAGGGGGGTCAAGTTAGACCAGAGATAACCCTCTTTAAATTTCTCACGGCTCATTACAATGCAAACTTCAACCAAAGGATCCACTTTGTTGACAGCCCCCCTGCTGAGCCTCACAATGCATCATGACAGACCATGCCGTACAGATTAACTGAATTGTTCTCCCTTTCCTAAACATATCATCATTGTCCACAGCAGTCGGAATTCACGCTAATTAAATATCTCCTCTTTCTCAATGAAAACATTTTGAGTGCTTTTTTTAAACATGAAAATTACCACCTGTTGAATGCATAATGTAATACCTATGTTCAGTGTTGTTCACCCTAATGGAATACCTATGACCAGGATACATATTTCACCAATAAGATAGGCCTAATGTATGGGAGTTCAAATGGAAAACATGTTCAGTAGATATATTTCACCAATAAGATAGTCCTAATGTATTGAAGTTCACATGGAAAACCTATGCCCATTATACATATTTCACCAATACAATAGCCCTAATGTATTGAAATCACATGGGGGAAAAAAATCAATTACCACTTTTGTTTTTTATTGGGATTTAGATACGCTTTTAGGATTCTTTCACTCAAATTACTGCATGTCAGAATCCGGCAGGAAGAAACCCGCAACAATAGCTCTGAATGTTGCAGTAAACCTGTGAGCACTGGCTGGTCCTGATAGACTAAGGTAAACAGATCTTTCTTAAAGCAACTCTCTTGTGGACATGCCAGAATCCTACATTTATATTTACGTACACCATCATTTTAATGTTTTACGTTGCAGTGGGAATATCTCACCCACATGTAGTTTGCACAGTTGTTACAATCATTTTTAACTTTCCAGCAGTTTTGTTGCTAATGTTGATTAAATGACATTAAAGACTAGATACATTTTCTCTGCAAACATTTGTGACCCAGATGCACCCCACATCTCACAGCAGTTTATCGAGCAGAATTGCTCACTGTAATCCTATTCGACTAGCTCTAGCACTAATAATGTTTATCTGATGGACTATTTGATAGCAACATTATATAACTGTAATAAAATTGTATAATATACATCGATACTGAAAGTTTATAATTATAGACCCGTGCATCTCACCGGATTGATCTCATCTTAAAATCATCGTGCCAGAAGGCTCTAGTTCCAGATATTATACACGATGTAGAGCAGGCACCATGCCCGCTTGTAACTTGCCCAATAATTTTTGTGAACGTGTGAATAATGGCTGAACGCTTCGCGATGGAAGACAGACTTATATTTGTCATGCACATATTCAAACGTAGGAACGTGAAATGTCACCAAAGTAATATTGAATGTGCATATTTTATTTAGAAAAAAAAGGTTACAAATGGCAAATATCCACGAGAGAGTTGACTTCAGCCAGTGTGTAACTACTACCATCCATAGGAAGAAACCTGCCCTCGGGGTGTTAGCATTGGCGACAAGTAAAACAAAGAAAATGTTTCTCAATAATGTTTACTAAATCAACTGTCAAATTACAGCAATGGTTCTTCTAAATATCATAAACAAAAATATATTCTACATATAACAAAACACACCTTCAATCTTCAAATTCAAAATGTAGCAATAAAAAAATAAAAAATTATTGCATATATCTGACAAACCATATTGCATACACAATAGCAAGTTCCCAGGACTCACATTCAATAAACAATATACATGATTTTCAAAATGCTAGAACTAACATAAATTGCAAATTTCAGATCAGAAAATCCTTGAAACATTGTTTCGGTGGTTGTATGTATGTAAGTGTAGTGCGTGTAGTGGATGCAATGTTTGTATGTATGTACGCGTAGTGGATGCAATGTTTGTATGTATGTATGCGTAGTGGATGCAATGTTTATACCAGATATACCTTCCAGAAACCTTGTTAATCTCAAGCTATATAATTTCATGCCATATATATAGTACGACTTCTCAAGACATTCCAGCATGCCATATATACTGTATAGTAAGAGCATCAGAAAGACGGACAGTTCCTAGTCTATCCAGTCCAATAGAGCTGCCATACTAAGGAGTACCACACCCACCCTCCCCCAGGTAACACAGGAGAGTAAATGATAATAGTGAATGCTTAATTGGTGTCTATCCGCTGTATGTGCCGACATGTACTGCATACATCTTACGATCAACACAAGAACATAAGAGTTATGCCCCTTATTATATGTAATATATTAATGTTTATTGGCCATCGATGGGCTGCGTTCAATGCCTGGTCTGTTGGCAATAATCTGCCGATATATCACATGTATCAATGTATTAGAGAACCACTGCATCACACACGTGTTATTCAATAGGTGAATTATGAATTATTACTTCAAATTAAAAGTTATTAATTTTTTTATTGAATGAAACTAACAGAAAGTCATCAATAAAAGTCCTTATAATTTTGATCAGAAAAGTGATACAAGGCCATGCCATTTGTTTTCGATATCAACAACTGTTATATCAAATCTAAAAGATCATGGTTCTATGCCTGGAACTCGACTTGGTAGAAGGAGTTGCTTCTAAAATAGTATACCCATACGCTCCAAAGGAATTACTAATTAGTAACATAATAACTCACTCTAGAAACAACACTGTTGAGAAAATATCTGCTAAAAATAAGTTTAAGTAGTCCATTGGATTTGCTCTCTTTACATGTAATGTGTACTACGAATGATGAACCGGAAGATTGCACAAGATATCACTGGTATGGTTTTGTCAAGTCAATCAATGGGTGAACGAAACACATCACACTTTTGTTATGATCATATGTGTTCAGCTGTGAGAACATTGCCAATAAAATGCATTTAGTCAACATTCCAATATAGAGTAAGATGGTGGTTTAGCTACAACGATCTTTCTTCTACATAACAAAGCAAAATAGCATGACATAACTTTAGACATACACATGACAAGAACATGATTTCCTGGGGAAATTTATTTTAAATATCTCATGCATTGATGCTGGATCGCTGAATTCTGATGTTCTCCAACTGAGCAATCACCCACCTGTCTAAGACCATGCTACAACAGCTAAACTCTAGGACCTTAGTACACAGGCTATATTTCACAATGGGCAAACTGATGACCATCTGTGAATTGATGCCAAGCAGAAACAGTAGAGACACGAGACATGAGACCACCGAGAGTGGAGGTAGTATGTGGATTAGTTGACAGTGAGACCAGGCCTGACACCCTCACAGTGACAAGTCGATGACTACATGGTATAATTGATGGTTAGAAGGATGATGTAAGGTATTGGATGTGATTAATGAAATGTGCTTATGTTCTGGAAACAAAACAGTATTTGGTAAGAATTCAGACTGGTCAGTAATTTGTTAGACAGATCTCAACACAAGAGTATTTCTCCATCAAAGACATGCACTTGATGATGATTACAATGGGACAAGATTGTTTGCTCGAAACAAGTTTTAGAGCCATGTTCAAGATTATTTCACCCATATCACAGCTTGTCAAGATGACGATGATGACTACAATGAATGGAGTTCCAAATTTGATGGTTTGTGGTTTGTGTAAGATGTTTCATAAAAAGAAATGCAATAATAAAAAGACAACATTTGGTTCTATCACAATTGGCTTGCATATAATCTTCATAATAAGACATAAAACAGAGCTATGGCTGTACCAATTAGTACTGGTGGTGCTTTAAGCCCACAAGGTTAGCAAGGCACAGTGAGCTGTTCACCAGTCACCACATAACAAGAACATATACATAATAAACAAGTAATATAAAATGTATTTAGGTGAAACTCAAGACATGCATCTCAATTCTTGGATGAATAAATATTATGTTCCATGAAAAGGGTAAAAGGTGGTTGTGAATGTATATAAAAATATAACATTGATGATGGGTTTGCAAATGTTTCTGATAAAATAGTTCACATTTAATGTCTGGAGTTTCACAGTTGAAACAGTAATCCACAAAGTCCCCACATTAACAAATAGACAATGACAACTCAATTATGGAATATCTAAATGTGTAAAATTAACGTTGAACTGTCAATGTTTAATTGACACTTTTGGGTTCAGATTGCATTCAAGCTCAACCTTAACTCTGACAACCTCAACAGTAGGCAAACCATATCCATGACAACATTGTCACATGGACAGAGATTACACACCACTGTCAAGGTGTTCAATACAGTTGTCATGGTCTAGTTAACAAAAACAAGATATGAACACTTTCACCAACATTGTCACCAAACAAAATTCATTCAAACTAGGGCTTCTGTAAAACGTAATCGTATTCAATAAGATCATACAAATTTGACAATTTCATTTTCCCCTCTGGTTTGAATCTGGTTTGAATGAACTTTGTACAAGCCAAAAGAAGCAAGAGACATAAATATGACTAAGGCACCTTCTTGTTGTGCTGCTGCCACAGAACTGCCTTCTCCCCGGCCAGCTGCTGGTTCAGGTCCGACTCCTTCACGTCGTACTGCAGCTGCAGCTTGATCCTGAGTATCTCGATGGCCTCGTTGTACGACGTGTCCAGAACTGGTGGTAGTCCTCCACCAGGAGGCTGGTCAGCGGCCATGTGTCCAGTGGAAGCCCGGCGACCGGTCATCCTCGGTCCACCGGGACACTCCGGACCAGATGTCATTGTTTCCAGTTTAAGAATGGTCAGACCTTTCTCTTTGACTTCTTTCAGAAGTCGGTATTTCTCTTCTTCCAGGAAAGCTTCCCGCTCACTCAGTCTGCCTTCTATTTCATACAACTCTTCCTCCAGCAGTCTCTTCTGCTTCAACAGTTGTTTCTCATTGTCATCTTTCAACAGCACAAGCTGCTCCAGCCTTCTCTGTTCACCTCGCAGGAATTCAAGTTCTGAACAATTCTGACTGGACACGTTTTGGACGTCTTCGTACTGAACCAATCTCTCCAGCAACGCCTGCTTTTCCCTTCTCAGCGTCTCCTCCATGGCAGTGCGGGAATCGAGAATTGTCAGCATGCGCTCGTGTTCAGCATGGAAATCTTCCATCTCCTCCAATAGTTCATCTCTCTGTTTCTGGAGGATCAACAACTGAGTGTCTGCCCCGTGGTGACACTCGCCCTCTGCAATAGACGGCATGTCGAACTTGTCCCGGAACTGCAGCATTAGACATTCTTTCTCATGGATTCGATCCATTAGTTGTTTGTTGTCATCGCTAACCAGGCGGTTATTTTCCTTCAATAGAGACACCTCTCGCCTCAGTTCTAGGACGTCAGTTTGTAACGGCAGTTCCTTGATCAGTTTCTCATCCGGAACTTTCATCTCCAGCCACAGTTGCCTTGCGGTCTTCTCCCTCTCAACCTCTTCCTTCAGCATTGCGTTTTCCCGAGCATATGTGGCCTTGGCATCATACAGGTCTTTCTTCAGCCTGCCGATCTCCTCCATCATTTCAGCGTGGTGAATCTCCAGAGCGACTTTGCCGTAATCTTCTGGAACGATGAAGCCAGACGAGCTGACAGTTCCTTTCAGTTCCATCTGCTCCTGGTTAACTGACATTCCGCCTTCCATTTGCGTCATAGACACCAGCGACGTTGTGTTGAATGAAATCTCAAACGACTCCTTCTTCCTCTTGACAGCGGTCCTGCCTGTTGGAGTTCGGAGTTGGATTTCTGAATCAGGGAAGAGCTTATGTTCTACATGGTCAATAGAGGGAAGACTGACAACCTTCTTTGGTGAGGATGTTGCTGATATTTCAGAATTGTCAATGTTGGGTATAGCACCATCGTCAAAAATGAGTTCGGTTCTGGCACTGTTCCTGCCACTCCGAGGATGCTTTGTATTGCTGGTAACTCCTTCAATACTATCTCCACCAGACTTTTCAATGGTTAACATGTTTTCAGAAGCAGCGTAGTAGGAAGGATCATGGGTGTTCATCACAGCTATGTCGCCAGACACCTCAGTCTGTGTTTCTACTGATAGTCGACTGCTTTCTGAAGAGGCAATATGATGTCCTTTGTTTTCTTGTACAAGATGCTCCATGGTTTCTGGTTTTTCAGTGAACTCTTCCTTCAGTTGATGTAACGAGACTTCCAGCTTTTCCTTGTGTATGTGCAGCCTGGCCTCCACCTCCTGGCTCGACGTAGCCGTCCTGTGGAGGCTGCTCTGTAGATGTTCACATCTCAGCTCGAGCTGCTGCTTCTCCACACTGAACTTCTCCAGCTGGTCACACAGCTTCTTCTCCAGCGCAATGTTCTCAGTCTCCAGAACCTGGATCTTGTCCCGGAAGCTGTCCTCAAAGTCTGCCTCACTCATATCTGGAAATACTTGCTCAGCCTCCGCCCCAAGCTGATGTGATCCTGCCTCACTGCCATTCTCTGTGCTGTCCACTCGGTTCCTTCTCACGTGCACAGGAGCAGTATTTGTCTCAGAATTGACCTCCTCTATAAAGACATTGTCAGTGTTTCCCTGAGGCTTAGATTGCTGATAGAGTTCAACAAGTTTCTTGTAATTCTGCCTCAAGTTGGCACATTCCTGTCGGACACACAAGCCATTTTCATCTAGTCCAAACGTGCCATCATCGGTAGACACAGACAACTCCCATTCCAAAGGCAAGTCACTTACAGATCTCCGCGACAGACTTTCAAGCTCTTCTACAAATTTCTGGGAGTGGACTTGATCCGAGTCTCCCCTCTCATCATTCACGTCAGCATTAGCTGATAACGCTGGGGATCGCTCTGAATCTCCCATTTCTGTTTTGTTTCGTGTGTATTGATAGATCTCTTGTAGCAGCATATCTCTTGCCTCGGCCAATTCCTTCAACAGTCAAGAAACAAAATCTGCTACTAAGTGACAACATGCATTCAACATTGAAAACATCCAAAAACCCAATATGGTAACTAGAAATAGAAATTGAGCGATACAGCTTGATAGTTTCAGTGGGTATATGTAAAGTTACAACATGCTATAAAAGAAACATTACATGCTTTCATAAATAATATACTATTCAATATTTGCTACAGATATTAGATGTTATATTTATAGGTCATTATGGTTTGTAATAGGTAATGTCAATGAATAAATGTCATGAAAATTAAATGATTTATTCCATATATGCTCCAAGTATTGTTTTTTTGAGAGAATATATGCAAATGCTCCCCTCTATCCAACCATAACTGGCAATAACTTGGCCAATGATGTCATGTAATAAGGGGAGGGGAACACATCCATAGCAAATATTGAATAGTACAGAATATACTGTAAACTTGAAAGAAAAAAAAAGAAAGAAAAAAATCAACAATAACTGAATATATTGTTTTTTGCTAGGATAACTTACCTGATTGTCCTGCTGCAGCTGTTTGACCAGCTCCGACGAGTCCCCTTCACCAGCTGCTACACCAGCTGCTGCTCGAGCAGACATCTCCCTTCTGACCTTCTCCAGCTCTTGCTTGTGTTTCTTCTCCAGCTGCTTCCGTGCCTTCTTCAGTGCAGTGACAAATGCTTGCTGTTTCTCCAGCTTCAAGGCAGCCAGCTTCTGACGAGTCTTGGTCTCCACGTCTTTCTTGTGCGCCTCCATGGCCGTCCGGTGCTGGACCTGCAGCTCTGCTTCCTGCCGTCTCATCTTCTGGGTAAACTCCTCCTCCAGCGTGTCCTTGTCATGCTGCAGTTGTCTTCTCAAGAGGTCAGCATCCTCCGGGTCAGGCGTCTCACTAGTAGGAGTCTCTGTGGACTCTTCTACTGGTGTGTCCTTCATTTCAGAGCTGTGTAGAGATTCTGTAGTTTCCTCCGTCTGTGTAGCTGTGGTGCATGTTGATTTGTGAGCTGTACTTGAGGACAGGACAGATCTTACTTCCAAGGGATGCAATCTATCAGGAGATTCAGGCTGGAATGTATCAATCTTGGAATCGTCGACTTCAGGCTGGAATCCGTCGCCTGTGAGGAGAGCCTCGTCTTGTTGGGAAGCTTGGGATTCAATTTGAATGGTGCTGTGTGAATGTTGGTCCTGATTCATGGTCGTCATGTGCTCAGTTTCTGGCATAAACCCACCGGAACTAACTTCAGGGTGAAACCCTATTACAGGAACATCTACACTGTTTCCAGAACTTCCCGAGTGAAACAGATATCCCGATTGATCTGTCATCATTTCATCTATATTGGGCTCCGGTTCAAAGGCATCAGTGACTGGGGGATCATCAATTGGTTCAAATCCCTCCTGCTTAGCAACATAGTCCGTCTTCAGCTGCTTCAACTCACTGGAGAGAGCGTCTACCTTTAGCTGATCCTTCTTCCTCAACATCTCCAGCTGGATGGTGGCTTCAGGTTTGTCTTGCTCCACAAAGTGCCTCCTCTCAATGAGCTCCACCTCCCAGGCCTCCAGTCGCAGTCTCAGGGAATGGATGTCCTTCTCAGACGATGCCTTCTGATTCTGAAGTTCTTTCTTGTACTTATCAAGCGACTGCCTGTACTTTTCTGTCGACTGTTTAGACGCCTTGGCTTTCAATTTCTCCTTCCTAAGGTCAGACTTGAGTTTGTCGATCTGTTCTTGAAGGCAACTTGCACTGCTATCTTCACATGCTGCTGCTGTTAAACTGTCAATCTTCAACGTGAAGCTCTCGATCTCCTGCTTGTGTAGGACTTCCACATCCTGGAGATTCTCTGCAGCTTCTTTCAACATGTTTTCAAGAGAAGCATTTTGCAAAGACAGTTGTTCAATTTCTGCCGTTTCTTGCGAGCTTGCTGCGGTAGATTTCTGTAAAAGTTCCTTGTGGACCTCGGGATAAGAATTAGAAGAAGTAACTTCAATATACTTTTCTTCTAGCATTTCAATTGTCCTGTTTTGTTCAGATTTCAATGTTTCTATTTCTTGTTTGTGTGTCTGATCTTTCTGTTCCAGAACTTCTTTCAAGGCTTCCTGTTCAATCTCCATGACTTCATACTTCCTCTGTACTTCTTTGACCTGTCCTGACAACGACTCCTGCAGACACTTGCGCTCATGCTGGGCGCTCTCGGTGACAAGTTCTAATCTCTGTTCTGCGTCTGCTCTGCTGTGCTCCAACTCAAGACACCGCTGTTCCAGGTCGTGGAGTTTCGCTTCCAACGCCTCTCTCTCTTTACTGAAGTCACTGGAAATATCATTGACCTGCTGCATAGACTTGTTTGCATTGAAGAAGCTTTGACTGCACCTTTCTTCAAGATCAAAGATCTGATTTTCATACATTCTTTTCAGCTCCCCTTTCTCGGATACAAAGTCTCTAGCCATCTCATCCATTTGCCGCTTCAGCTTTCCATTATCCATCTCCAAGACTCTGCAAGTGTCTTCCAATTCAGATAACTGGATGTCAAAATCTTTCTCCAAATCCAGTTTCTCGTGTTCATGAGACTTAGCAGTTTCATTTAGCTGATCTTGACGTTTGAACATAGTTGACTCCAGACTCTTGCAGTTATCTTCAAGCACTGCTATCTGAGATTCAAATATGCTCTTCATGTCTTCTCTCTCAATTGCAAAGTTTTCATTGAGCTTCGATATCCGATCATGTAGGCGTGAGTTCTCAGATTCCATGGAGCTCAAATTGTCTTCCATTTGAACAATTTTGTTATTGCAAGCTTCTTGATAGGCTTTCTTGGCATCTGCGTGTTCAGCTATGGCTCTCTTTGCCTGTGTGAGTTCAGAGTCTGCCCTCAGAAGCTTCTCCTCTACCTCAGCAATGTGGGCCTCGTACATCTCCTTCACCTCAATACTGTCTCTCTCCTTGTCCTTGGCCGACTCCCTCAGCTGTGACTGCAGATGTCGCCCGTGGTTCTCCTGATCCAATAGCTTCTGCTGCATCTCCACCATGCAACAGTCAAAGTTGGCCTTCAGGATCTCCTTCTCTTCTTGTAAGCCATCTACCAGGCTCTGTTGGTGCTTCATTTCTACTGCAAAATGCGATAACTGTGTATTGGCTATTTCTAGTTCCGCTTTCAACTGTTCAATTTCTGACTTTAGAGCACCTTCTGTATGAGACACCATATGTAGCGAGCTGTTAAGATCTTGGTTAGTGGATGTCAGATCTGAGATTTCTGCTGTCAATATGTCTGTCCTTGCAGATTGTTCTTCAAGTTCAATTTTCACATTAGTCAATGATTGTTCCAGGACATTGAACCCATCTTCAACACTGGAGATATTTCCATCATCTAGGACGCTGTCATTACATTTGATCAGTCCAATTAGTTGCTGTATTTTCTGAGCATTATTGGCAGCATCTTTCTGTAGGGTCCTTTCACTGGCAGAGATCCTGTCAAACTCTGCTGATGTACTCTCCAGGCGAGTCTGGAATTCTAGTCTCGACGCCTGCTCGGAGTTCATACTTTCTTGAAGAGAATCATTTCTGTTCCGTTCTGCACCCAATTCTTCACCTTGACACTTCAGTCTGGTCTCAAGAGCCTGTATTTCATCGAGACACTTTTCATATTGGGTCTGAACCTGCACCTTTGCATCCTCCTCAGCTTGTGACGTTATTCTCAGTTGATCCATCTCCGTCCTGAGTTCCCGACACTCCGCCCTCACCTCCTCTGTACGCGACATGGATCCCTCCAGCTGAGCTTCACAGTCGGACTTCACCGTCTCCAGTTCCTTCTTTAAACTCTCGCTTTCTTCCTTAGCTGCATCCACCATATCTTGCAGGTGTGTGACTTCATATGTAGCCATGTCCAGCTTAGACTTGACTTCAGACTTGATGTGTTTTTCTTCACTGATGTCCCTCTCGTACTGGGACCGGAGCTGCTGGAGACTCTGCTGCAGACTTCCGACCTCCGTCTGTAACTGCCTCCTGCTCTCCGTCATGTCAGCCTGTACGTCCTGTAGCTCCTTCCTGACACTGTCCCTCTCCGAGGTCAGCCTGGCGACATCAGCAGCCTGATCATTACACTTAAACAGAAGTTCTGCCTGGTTCTCTTCAACTCCCAGTGTCAGCTCCTTCAGTTTCACATAGGTCTGTTCAAGCTCACTCTGTTGAGAGGCAACTATTGTTTCTTTCTCTGCAAGTTCTTTCTTTGTAGTTTCTTTTGCCCTTGCCACTTCAGTAGACAAGTCTTCGATCGTCTGTCGATACTGGTCAATTTCAGTCTGCATTTTGGCGATTACCTCTTTGGTTATCTTCGTCTGGTCAGCAGTAGTTTGGCTCGTTTCCACCTGAAGCTTTTCCAAATCTGACTTCAGCGAGATGATTGTTTGTTCTTTCTCAGTCAAGGCCTCTGTTAGTGAAGCAGTAGCATCATCAGAAGTCTTCTTCAACTCGGACAGTGCCATCTGTGCATCGGTATTCTCTAACTTCAGACCTGCAATAGTTTCTTCGTATGACATAACTGACTGTTGCACCTGCTCTTGTATATGTCTAGCCTTGGAACTGACACTGAGTAGCTGCTGTCTGGAAGATACCAGTTCACTGACCAGGATGTCCTTCTGAGACTGAGAGTCGGCCAGGTCTGCAGAGTTGGCAGCTGACTGGGAACCAAGCTGTTCTTGGAGCACATTTATTTTTTCTCCTTTCTCGTGAACAACGTCAACATGTTTTGCCAGTTCACATTTCACAGTTACAATTTCCTGCTGCAAACCTTCACACTTTCCATGATGCACTATCAGTTCATTGTTGGCTTCATCAAGCTGCTGTTTTAGGGAATCGTATTCTGATATAGTTTTGTTGTGAAGTACTGATAACGTTTCATGTTCCTCCTTTGTTTTATCCACTGTTTTCATCATGTCAGTCAACTCTGTCCTCAAGGCTTCCAGCTCTTCTTCTAATGTTGACACTTTTGTGGACCATTTTAACCGTTCTTCCGCCTGATCACCTTCTAGATTTCCTTTCACAGTTGCAAGTTGTTCTTGTAGTGCCGCCGCCTCTGAAGCGTACTGGTCACACTGGTTCTGTAGACTCTCAGACGTCTTCACCCCACACTGCTTCACCTCATCCAACTCCGCCGTACGTTCTACAAGTGACTTCTCCAGCCTTTCCACGTTGGCGTGAACAGCCGCAGACGCAGCGCTGTCCTGCTGTTCAAAAGCATCCTTGGCTTGCTGCAGAACCCCCAGCAGACCCTGGTAGTCCAGGACTTGGTTGTGTAGCTCTGCCTTCAGTCTGTCAGTCTCCTCTTCAAAGGTCTCCAACTTTAATTCAGTCTCGTCCAACTTGTCTCGGATCTTCTTCACTTCTTCCTCAGCTTGAGACAGTTTAGATGCAGTTGAAGTGTTTTCGTCCACTTGCTGTACCAACCGTGCAGATAGCAGGTCATATTTCTGTTCACTTTCCTTCAGTTTGCTGTAGTTGTTCTGTAATTCTGATGAAAGACTTTGAAGCTGAGAACATGAATCTCTGTGTTCGTCCACCAAGATATCATTCTGGTTTGTGATATCCACTATTCTGACATTTGCTTCATCCATCCGACTTCTCGCTACTGTGACTTCTTCTTCCAAACATGCATTCCTACTTTCTAAGTCAGATATAGTCTTAAGGTGCTCCATGCAAACATCCTGCATTTTACCCAATTCTTCCTGAAGGGTCTGTAGTTGTAAACTAGTCTCAGTCACACCGGAATGTGGAACAGAGTTACTGAGAGGAAGAGCTTGATCACATTCCGTTCTCTGAGAACTGTCACCTGATCCAATTTCAACATCATTAGAATGATCTCTTCTTTTCAGTTCCCCCGTATTCAATGACATACAGCTGTCAACATGTTCACCAATCTCCACAGTTTTCTGGGCGGTTGTACCGACCCTCCTAACTTCTAACTCGGACTCAACAGCAAACGAGTCGGCAGCATCAACTTCATCATCAGAGCCATCTTCTACGTCTGTATCAACATTCTTACCCAACTTCTGGAGCCATGTTCTATACTTTGTACTTTGGGTCTTATAAACGTCGCATTCACACACAGATGTCGTCAGATCAGACTGCAGGTTCAGGATCTGTACATTCAGCGAGTCCAGAGTGGAAAGATGTTGGCCACGTTCCTCCTGAAACCTGTTTATGTCCTCCTCCAGCTGCTGAATCAACGAGTTCTTCTCCTGAATGTCTGCCTCGTGAAGCTTGTCCTTAGTGTCCATCAGCTCTCTGAGGACATCGAGATCCTGCTGACTCTGGCCTCCCTCCTGGACGAACGTGTCTATCTGAGTCTTGAGTGACAGCATCTCTCCCTGCTGGTCGTTGATCTTGTTCCTCAGTTCATCGTTCTCAGACTGCTTCACTGTACACTCGCTTTGTAATTCATCAATCTGTTTGCCCAGGTTTTCCAAGTCCACATTTCGCTTTTTAACACTCATTAACTCTGATACGAGATTTTCATTTTCTTGACCAAGGTTCTGCAGTTCAAGAGTCAGCTTCGCCAGCTGGGACTGTTCATCCTGCCCACTGGACTCCAGAGTTGCTACAAGTGCTTCCTTGTCTCTCACAGCTACAGCCAACTGTGCTTCCAGGCTTGACACGGACTCAACAAGGGTTGCTTCTTTCCCCGCTGCCTGCTGGACATACAGCTCCCAGTCTGTCTCCCGGGCTTCATGTTGCTGTACAGACACTAGTAACTCCTTCTGCCGAGACTCATAACTCTCCACACTCGACTCAAGCTCCCTGGTCCTAGCCTCGTACTGACCCACAGATGATTCGAGGTCCTTAGTCCTGACCTCGTACTGACCCACAGATGACTCAAGCTCCTTGGTCCTGACCTCATACTGACCCACAGATGACTCGAGGTCCTTGTTCCTGACCTCGTACTGACCCACAGATGTCAGTAGCTCGGTAATGTTTGCCTGCAGAGTTGTCTCCCTGAGTTGCTGCTCTCCAAAAAGCTTCTCCAGTCTGCCAGCCTCCTGCGCCTTCCGAGACAACCGGCCGAGGAACTCTTCTTTCTCGTTGAGGAGAGTCTGAAGTGACAGGATCTCAGCCTTGGCTTCCTGCAGCGCTTGTGAGGACGAACTGTGCTGATTGAGCTGACCCTGTACCGTCTCACCAGCCTGCAAGTAGAGAGAGCAAGAATGACAATCCTGTAAATTGTATCTAGGAAACATGATGATTATCTATGAATATTATTTTGTACATATTAATATTTCTTTCTACATTACAAGATACTGTATTACTTCTCTGCAATAACTCTATATATTTCTTTATGTCCAGAAACATGTACATTAATGGCATGTAATTATAATTATAAAGTATTGAACCAAAGTGTTTACAGACAACACAGAGCGTAGCGGATATATACATGATAATGTATGTAAGACAATAATAATAGTCAACACTAGTGTAAATAGGTAACATATGAGGCACATGTTGGATGCTATAGAGGTGACGATGCATCAGTGAGTTTGTGTGAGAGAGAGAGAGAGAGAGAGAGAGAGAGAGAGAGAGAGAGAGAGAGAGAGAGAGAGAGAGAGAGAGAGAGA
>JAUTBZ010128305.1:238-12311 GCA_032361785.1 Lepetodrilus galriftensis | reverse complement strand
ATGTCCTTTGCCCATTGCAAGCATTCCTTTTTGTAGTAGTGAATTTGCTTTGTATTATTTTCTATTTTTGCGATATTTTTTAAATTTACCTGGAATTGTTACAATCCACCATAAAACTCTAAATAAAATTAAAGCAAAAACAATAAACAAAAATAAATATAAAGCAAAAATCCATAGCTTAGTAACAACTGTCCCAAACCCATCTACACTTATGCTAACAACTCCGCCGTGCTGACTAGCAAAGGTTCCAAGTAGTGCAAAAGATATAACTGCAACAATTAGTAATATTACATATCTCATCTTAGTTCTCCTATTTTTATAAGTTATTATACTTTGTTAAAGCATCTTCAAATTTCAAAACAGTGCTTGATAAATCAGGTAAAGTTAGATTTAAATCAACTGTTTCTAAACCATTTATAATTGAAATTATTTCAGTCTGCGTATTATCGTTTGCAAATGTATCTTTAAGTGAAGATTTTATTGCAGTCAAACTGTTTAAAAGCATTGTTTTGTCCTTAAGTTTTATCGCTAGCTCTGAAGTTTTTAAGTCAGCTTGAATAAATCTCTTTTGAAGAACAGCTGCTTTTTCTGTTATTGCCCCAGAGTTAGGGTTTTCAGGTATAAATTCAAAACTATCTTTTACCACTCCC
Organism: Lepetodrilus galriftensis; assembly: GCA_032361785.1. Classification (NCBI taxonomy): domain Eukaryota; kingdom Metazoa; phylum Mollusca; class Gastropoda; order Lepetellida; family Lepetodrilidae; genus Lepetodrilus; species Lepetodrilus galriftensis. Next base: position 11,661 of record JAUTBZ010128305.1, on the reverse strand, counting down.
ATCGCTTTACTCATCAGACTTGAGCTTTCAGTTTCTTTTGTATTTTTGGTCTTAACTTCAGTTGATTTGACTTTTAAGTTAGTAAGTAAACTATCAACAGATTTAATTTGCTCAATTAGACTGTTATATTTAATTGGTGAAACACCTTGTAAACGAATAAGTTTTGCAGAAACATCTTCACTAACAATATTAAATTCTGAAGCTTTAAGAGATGATATTTTTTTGTTAGCTGTTTTAAGCAATTTAACTGCCTCATTAACTGATTTAATACTTCCTTCCGCTTGAAGTTTGCTATTTGCAAGCCTTAGTGAGTAGCCAACTTCTTGTAAAATTATTTTCTTTGATAAAATTTGTTCAATCTGCTTTGCATTAATGCCTGTTGTATCAGAGCTTATTTTCTGAGCAGCTTGCTTTGTTTCTAAGTCATTTATTTTACTAACTAGAGTTTGAATTTGCTCATCAAATTTAGTTGTATCAATTGCTACACCTTCAGAATTAGTTGAAGCACTAAAATTATTAACTAAACCTTTTTGACCAAGCTCTAACTCAGTTATTTTATTTGCTAAGTTTTTTACCTGCTCATCAAATTTAGTTGTGTCAATTGTTACGCCTTCAGAATTAGTTGAAGCACTGAAATTATTAACTAAGCCTTTTTGTCCAAGCTCTAACTCATTTAGTTTTGCAGTTAGTGTGATTATTTTTTCATTTTCTGCTTTCATTAACTCGGTTACAGTTTCTTGGGCTTTATTTGTTACACCAGCTTGAATCTGTTCAATTTCAACAACTTTGGAGTTTAAAGAGTTTAGTTTGTTAGATATTTGCTCCATTTGTTGTTTTATTTCAGCAATATTTTTTATTGTTTTACTATCTGTTTTGCCAGAGCTTGTTGTTTTAGAGCTTTTGGCAATTTCAGTTTTTAAATTATTAAGTGTTGAGGTAACTTCATCTTTCACCAAATTCTGAGAGTTTGTAATATCTCTAGTTTGAGTAAATGTATAAGTTGCGATTGCAGTTCCTGTTGCACCAAGTAATAACGCCAGCATAATCGCACCCTTGCCTTGTTTTTTCGGCTGTTTTGTAATGCTTTGTTTGATTTCTTGTTTTGTATCTTGCTTTGTATCTTGTTTTGCTTTAATTTCTGGCTTTGTATCTTGCTTTGTATCTTGCTTTGTATCTTGTTTTGCTTTAATTTCTGGCTTGGTCTTTTTTACCTCTGCTTTTTTTTCTTCTTTTTTCATATTTGTTGTATTCGTTGTATTTTTTGGGTTTGAACTATTGATATTATTAGTTTTAGCTATTGTTTCTTTTTTTGAATTAATATCATCTTTTGAAGAGTTACTTTCTATTTTATCAGACTTAGTCTTCTGATTTTTATAACTTTTGTCATCTCTTGTTTTCTTTTGATTTGTCATAATTTATTTCACCTAATTTAAATATTTGATAATACTCTTAATAAATTCATCACGAGATGCTATTTTTGAGGTAACAATCTCTGTAAATCCAAGCTTAGAACATGCTAAAGCAATTCGCTGGCTAAATGCAAAAACAACTATGTTTTTCTGTAAATAATCATAGTTTTTAAGTTGTTTTAAATTCGCATCAATTTGCTTTGCAATATCCACACTTGTAACCAATACTGCATTTATATTATTACAATCTATAAATTCTACCATAGATTGCGTTGATATTAGAATTTTCTTGCGTTTATAACATACTAAATTACTAATATTTATACCTTTTGATTTAACTGCATCATAGATTGTATTTCGCCCACCTTCGCCTTTTATAATAACAATGTTTTTAAAATCCAGTCTCCAAAATTCAGGATCTGAAATTAAAGTTTCACTATTAAAAGGTGGTTTGCAGGTATAACTAGATTTTATATTTATATTTTCCAAGGCTTTTTGAGTTGCACTTCCGATTGCAATAATAGTTTTATTTTTTATTATATTTAAGTCTAAATTATATTTATTTAAAGAATTAACAGCATTTTGACTTATAAATAATAATGTATCTGATTCTGGAATAAGCTCTAAGTTTTGTGGCTTTACTAAAACAATATCAATAACTGATAAGGAAAATGCTTTAATATTATTAATTTCCGTAAAATAATCAATAAAGTACTTAGCTTGCTTTGTTGGTCTTGGACACCATATATATAGTTTTTTTATAGCGTTAGGCATTTTTGCGGCGGTAAATTCTTCTAACCAAAAAACCTAGTAAGAAAATTAAAATAGGGATAATAAAAATCAATATAAAAGCCATAATAAATAAAGTTTTTTCTGGAATTATAACCATTTTATTAGCAGATTTTTTCTCAATACTAAATGCAAAGTCAGGAAGCGATAAAAAGCTAAATAGTTGTTTTGAAAAAAGTAAGTTCTGCCCATTTCCAATATAACTATTACTTAAAAAATCAGCGTCAGATATAATAACAACTCTTTGAACTTTATCGTTTTTAATTCTTTTTAAATTAATTCCTAATATTTTATTTTGTTTAGTTTTTAAAATCACTCTTGCACTAAATTTATTTGAAATATTATTTTTATTTAAATACTTAATCTCAGTTGTTTCTGGAAATAAAAGCATTGCATCAATATTTTTAAGAGGCTTGTAAGTTGAAAATGGTTCTATAATTAGCATTTTATTATTTTTAATACCATATTTAATACCAGAATTATTAGTTATAATATTTTTTTCTAAATTTATATTTAAGTTGCTTAAAATATTTCCTAAATTACTACTTGTTTTTTCAACTAAAAAGAGTGTATTTCCACCATCACTAATATATTTTTGAATTGATTTTAGTTCAGTATTACTAAATTTGGTTCTTGGGTCTGCGATAACTAATAAACTGGTATTATTACTTATAGTTGTTGTAGATGTAGTGTTTTGCTGAGTGAAAGATAGATTTTCATTTGAGAGATTATTAACTAAGTCTTTATAATCAAAATTAGCTTTTGAAAGACCTCGCTCACCATGACCAGTTATAAAGGTAATATTTTGTTTTTTATTATACAAAAGCTTTGAAATCGCTTTGCCAATTTCAACTTCGCTAATATTTATAGAGTGTGAGTTTTTGCCATTATATTGAAAATAAAGCTCTCCATTTTGACTGATATTATATTTTTTTATTAAATCAATATCAGTATCTGGATTTTTGAACTCTAATGAAATAAATTTATTTTTCTGCTTATAAATATCAATCACATCAATAATTATCTTTTTATATTCCAAATTTCCACGAATAAAGGCGGTTATTTTTAATGGTTTATTAATTTGTTTTAATAAAGTCGTTGTTTTTTCAGATAAAGAGTTTAGTTTTCTTTGAGTGATATCAAATTGTTTATTAAATCTAATTCCTAAAAAACCAATAAGAATAAAAATAGTAAATAATAAAACTATAAAAATATAATTTTGCCGTTTTATTTTATTAATAATCATATTATTTGAGCTTGCTTGTTATAAACTTTCAGGTTTTGGTTTGCTGCTTATCATTTTTTCAACTGCTTGTTTTGTGCTAATATTTCCTTGAATAATATTATAAACAATATCAATTATTGGTGCGTGAACATTGTTTTTGTTAGCGTATTCTTTAGCTTCTGTTGCTGTTGTTATCCCTTCAATAGTTTGATTTATCTCTTTTTTTGCTTGTTCTACTGTTTTACCTTGCCCCAAAAGTAGCCCAAACCTTCTATTTCTGGAAAGGTTATCAGTGCAAGTTAGCATCAAATCTCCCAAGCCAGAAAGTCCCATAAGTGTTTCTAAATTAGCTCCTGATTTTTCTGAAATTCTACTAATCTCCTTTAGCCCACGAGTTATTAATGCAGATCTTGTATTTGCACCAAATCCAAGCCCATCAGCAATTCCTGCTGCAATTGCAATTACATTTTTCAAAGCACCGCCAAGTTGAACTCCAACAATATCAGTAGATGTATAAATTCTCATCATATCATTATGTAAATAACTAGCATAAGTATCTGCAAATTCTTGAGTTTCACTTGCAACTGTAATTGCAGTTGGAAGCCCTGTTGCAACTTCTTTGGCAAAACTAGGTCCTGCAATAATTGCAAAATCAGTATTTTCAAAGATATTAATAAAAGTATTGCTTAGTAAATCATTTGTTGTTGCATCAAACCCTTTTATTGCCCAGCCAATTTTTTGGTTAGTTATATAAGGTTTTATTCTATTAAGCATTTCTTTAAAAGCAAAGCTTGGAACTACTAATAAAACCATCTCACACTCACTAACAATTGATAAATCAGCAGTTGGGATTAGATTTTGCTTAAATTTATGAGATGGTAAGAACTGTTTATTCTCACCATCATTTTTTAGGTTATTTATATGATTTTCTTCGTGTCCCCATAAATAAACGCTTTGATTTTCAACTCTGCTACAGTTTATTGCTAAAGCTGTTCCCCAGCTTCCAGCTCCTAAAACACATACTTTTTTCATAATAATTCTCAATATTTTATTTGGTTAAGTCTTCTAATTATAGTCTAATTTCACTAAAAAAATTAATTATAAATTAAAGTAGATACTAGATAAATAGAAGCTAAAATCATAACCAAACCAGATATTAAGTTTAATTTGGCAACAGATTTTTCAGAAGTGAAAAAATTCCTAGTATAAGAAGCAGAAACTGCAATTCCAATAGCACCAAAAAGTGCAGAAGAAGTGCAAATAATAGCTAAAATACCTATATCATAAGCTGAAAGAGTTTTGATATTAATAAAGTTAGGTAAAAAAGCAATGTAGAAAAGCATTACTTTTGGGTTTGAAATTGAAATTAAAAAACCTTTAGAAAACATCTGCATAGATTTCTTAAATTTATTTGATTTGCTTATTTTTACTTGAGAATTAAAAGCGATAGGTTTTGATTTTATAATTTTATAACCTAAGTAAAAAATATAAACTGAGCCAAAAATCTTAATTATAAAAAATAAAAAAAAGTATTTATTAATAATAACCGCCAAACCTAAGCAAGCAGAAATTAAATAAACTAAGTCCGCAGAAATTAGACCAAAACAAAGTGGTAAGCACGCTTTTGCACCTTTGTTTAAAGCTGTTCCTAAAATTGTAAAAGTTCCAGGCCCAGGGGTTATAACAAATAAAAATATAGCAAAAAATAATGAAATTCCTGTCTCTAAGTTCATATATATAATAAAAAAGTGTATAAAAATGTCTGTGAAATTATTTATAGATGTATCTTTTTAGTTCTAAATAAATGTTTAATGAATATTTAAATCAATACTAAAGTAACGAAATTCTAAATTTTGCAATATGAAAACTATAAGTTCAAATAGTTTTTTTAAGCTTTTACTTGCTCAATAAAATCTTTCATTTTTTGTTTTGATTTTATCCCTGCAGAAACCTCAACTCCAGAGCTAATATCAACAGCATAAGGCTTTATTTGTTTAATTGCACTAGAAATATTTGAAACTGTTAAGCCACCAGCAAGAATAATTCGTTTGTTTTCAGTTTGTGGCATATTATTCCAATTAAATTTCTGACCACTTCCACCAATTTCATCTTTTCCATAATTATCAAATAGGAAACCACTGGAAGTAGGGTAGTTGTTAATATAATCAATAGCTTGGGTTTCGTTTAGAGACTGCATTGGAACTGCTTTTATATAACATTTCTTAAATAAAGTGGATTGTCTTTTGCAAAAAATATGGCTCTCGTTTCCATGAAATTGAAGAATATCAATTGGCAGCTCATTCATTATAAAGTTTAAATAATCTTTTTCTGGATTTACAAATAGTCCAACTTTTTTTATATTTTTGGGTAAATTTTTTATCCAGCTTATTTTTTCAGGGCTAACAAAGCGTTTGCTTTTGTCATAAAACACAAAACCAAGTGCATCAACTCCAAATGAAATCGAATCAATTGCATCTTGCTCTCTAGTTATTCCGCAAATTTTTATTTTTGTCATATTAACAATTATTAAGTTATTAGTTGGTTAACTATTATTCACTTTGCTATTGGAATTAAGGTAAGTAAACTTTTTAGTGAAAATAATTTAGTTGTAAAATTAGGATATAAAAAAACCGCCCAAAGGCGGTTTTGAAAAACTTCAAACTAAAAGATTAACCTCCTTTAGCTTGAGCCATAACTTCTTCTACAAAGTTATCTTCTTTTTTCTCAATTCCATCACCAAGTTCAAAACGCACAAACTTAACAAGTTCAATTGAAGCATCAGTATCTGAAATAGCTTGCTCAACAGTTTTCTTGTCGTCCATAACATAAGCTTGACTTAAAAGAGCAAGGTCTTGGTCAATTTGTGTGTTATCAACAATAAATCTTGCCATTTGACCTGGAATAATTTTATCCCAAATTTTCTCTGGCTTGCCTTGAGCTTCAAGTTCTTTTTTCATTGCATCTTCTGCATTTTTAAGAGCTTCGTCTGTTAGCTGTAACATACTTGCGAATTCTGGAATTCTTTTTTCTTGCTTACCAAGTCTAAATAATTCTACATTTCCTTTTTCAATAGTTGCTTTTATTGCAATAGTTTCTTTTTCTACAAACTTAGGATCTAAGTCTTTGTAAGAAATAACAGAAGGACTCATTGCACTAATATGCATTGCTAAATTTCTAAGTAATTCTTCAGTTTTTGTTTTTGCTTCATCATTACATTTTGCTGCAATAATAACTCCAATTTTTCCAGCTCCGTGAATGTATCCGCTAGTTACTAAACCATCTTGATTTAGAATGTCCGCACGACGAACAGTCATATTTTCACCAAGTTTAGAAATCAAACCAGCACGAACTTCATCAACGCTTCCGCCATTGATTGAAAGTTTAGAAATCTCTTTAACATTTGCAGTATTTGCTTGCAAAGCTGCATCTGCAATACTTTGAGCAAAATCACCAAATTCATCACCTTTAGATACAAAATCAGTTTCACAATTTACTTCAACTATTGTAGCTTTGCTTCCAGATTTTGCTACTGCAACTCTTCCTTCTGCGGCAACTCTTCCTGATTTTTTCTCAGCTTTTGCAAGCCCAGACTCTTTTAAAATATCAATTGCTTTTTCAAGATCACCGTCAGTTTTAACAAGTGCCTTTTTACATTCCATCATTCCTGCTGAGGTCTTCTCACGCAGTTCTTTTACTAATGCTGCTGTAATTGCCATATTAATTATTCCTCTTTATTTATTTTCGCTAATTATATAAATATAACTAAGTTACATAATTAGCTTTTGTGTTTTATAAACCCTAACAGCTATTACTAAAAGTTAGGGTTTGATTTATTAGCTAGTTTCTTCTGTTTTTGCTGGAGTTTCTGCTTTAACTTCTACTTTAGCTTCGCTTTTAGTTACTGCTACTGCTTCAGCTTTCACTTCTGCGTTTACTTCTACTTTAGCTTCTTTTTCAGCTTTTGCTGGAGCTTCAACTTCTTCAGTTTTTTTAGCAACAGTATTAATTCCTCTAGCGTCATTGATACTCGCACAAGCTGAATTTATACAACATTCTAAAGTTCTAACTGAATCATCATTTGCAGGAATTATATAATCAACATCTTCTGGGTTGTTGTTTGTATCAACTATTCCAACTATAGGGATTCCTAAAACTCTAGCTTCTTGGATTGCGATTTTCTCATGTCCAGTATCAGCGATAAATAAAACATCAGGTAGTTTTTTCATGTCAGCTATTCCACCTAAAGAGCTTTCTAATTTGATTTGTTTTTTTCTAATAGTTAGAGCTTCTTTTTTAGATAGGCGATCTAAACTCCCATCTTCGTCCGCTTTACGCATATCGTGTAATCTACGAACTGATTGTTTGATTGTTTGGTAGTTTGTCATCATTCCGCCTAACCATCTTTGGCTTACGAAAGGCATACCACATTCTTTTGCTGCATTTTCAATTATTCCTGATGCAGCTCTTTTGGTTCCAACAAACATAACTGTTCCGCCATTTGCAACAACAGTTCCTAAAAAATTATTAGCTTCTTCTAAAAGAGTAACAGTTTTTTCTAGGTTTATAATATGAATATCACCTCTAGTTCCATAAATATAAGGAGCCATTTTAGGGTTCCAATAACGACTTCTGTGACCAAAGTGAGCACCTGATTCAAATAAATCACGCATAGATACTTTTGACATAAATTAATTCTCCAATTTTAATGAAAGCAACTTTATTTATAATTAATGCTTTCTAGGGTTAAATAAAATAACACTCAAATATCTTAGAAAGACGACTTGTTATAAAGCGTTGAAAGCTTTTTAAGCAAGCACCCCGAATTTCTAAAAAGATATTTGTGTCTTTTTGCAATAAGATTTGCAGAGTGCTTTATACCATAAACTAAAATATTCCACCATAAAAACTTGAAAATATATAAACAATCCTCATTACTTAACTTTGAATTTTATAATAAATAGTATTAGAGGAAATTATGACAGAGAAAAAAACAAGTAAAGCAAGTAAATCAAGCAAAACAAGTAAAACAAATAAAAAAATGGGTTTCCAAACTGAAGTAAGCCAATTACTTCATTTAGTTACGCATAGTTTATATTCAAACAAGGAAATTTTTTTACGAGAATTAATTTCTAATTCATCTGATGCGATTGATAAATTAAAATTTTTAGCACTTTCAGATAGTAGTCTTTATGGTGATGATGGCGAATTAAAAATCCAAATAAGCTTTGATAAAGATAATAAAACGCTAACTATTTCAGATAATGGCGTAGGAATGACTGAAAAAGAACTAGTTGATAATTTGGGAACTATTGCAAAATCTGGAACAAAAGAGTTTTTTGGTAAGCTTTCTGGCGATAAAAGTAAAGATTCTGAGCTAATTGGTCAATTTGGAGTAGGTTTTTATTCTTCATTTATTGTTGCTGACAAGGTTGTTGTTGAAACTTTAAAAGCTGGTAAGAAAAAAGCTTTTCGTTGGACTTCGGATGGTTTATCTGATTTTGAAATTGAAACTGTAAAAAGAGAGAATAGAGGAACTACAATAACTTTACATTTGAAAGATGACTGCTTGGACTTTTTGGAAAGATGGCAACTTAATCAAATAATAGTTAAATACTCAGACCACATAAGCACTTGTGTGGAGCTTTGGCAAGAACCAGTTGCAGAGGAGCAAGATAAAGATGGTAAAATAACAGTAGAAGCGGTTGCAGGTAAGTTTGTTCAAATTAATAAAGCAAAAGCACTTTGGACTAGAAGTAAATCAGATATTAAAAAAGAAGATTATCAAGAGTTTTATAAGCACATAAGCCATGATTATCAAGAGGCAGCAGCTTGGTCTCATAACCAAGTTGAAGGTAATTTGGAATATACAACACTATTATATATTCCTAAAAAAGCACCAATGGATATGTTTCAAATGGAGAGTAAACACGGACTTAAATTATTTGTGCAAAGAGTATTTATAATGGATGAAGCTCAGCAGTTTTTACCAAATTATATGCGTTTTGTAAAAGGTGTTATTGATTCAAATGATTTGCCTTTGAATGTTTCAAGAGAGCTTCTTCAAGATAATAAAATCACTCAAACACTTAAAAAAACTTGTACCAAAAGGGTTTTGACAATGCTAGATAAACTTAGTAAAGATGAAGCTAAGTATAAAGAATTCTATGCTGAATTTGGTAACGCTTTGAAAGAAGGAACGGCTGAAGATTTTGCTAATAAAGATAAAATAACAAACCTTTTAAGATTTACATCAACTTCAACTAAAGATGGAGAGCTTACTTCGTTGAAGGATTACATTTCACGAATGAAGAAAGAGCAGGATAAAATTTATTACCTTGTTGCTGATTCTGAAATATCTGCAAAAAATAGCCCACACTTAGAAATTTTCAAGAAAAATGGCGTAGAAGTTATATTAATGTGGGATAGAATTGATGAATGGATGATGGGGAATTTATTTAATTTTGAGGAAAAAACTTTTGAATCAATTAATAAAACAGATATTTCTGGTGATTTATTTTCAAATAAAGAAACTGAAAAAGATAAAAAGAAAGATGAAGAAAATGAAAAGTCTTTTGCACAAATTATTAGTAAAATAAAAGAAATTCTAGTGGATAAAGTAACAGAGGTTAGGGCAAGTAAAAGGCTAACTCAAACTCCAAGTTGTGTGGTTTTGGAAGCTAATGCAATGTCTGCACAAATGCTTCAGTTAATGAGAGCTTCAGGGCAGGAAGTTCCAGAGCAAAAATATATTTTTGAGCTAAATTTAGAGCATAAGCTTATTGAGAATTTAAAAGTATTAAAAGCTGAAGAGTTGTCTGATTGGGTGAAAGTTCTATTCAATCAAGCGGTTTTAGCAGAGCAGGGAAGTGTTGAAAATTCACCAGAGTTTATTGCAACACTTAATAAAATACTTGGGGAATCTCTACCAATGTGATAACCTCCACGCCTAAATAACTACCTCAGAAAATGAGGTCGATTAGAAAGTAAATATACCTTGGTTTGTAATATTGTTTGAATTGCAAAGTTACAACCTTGTTATATTTGCTTTTTTGCGTATTAAGTAATATATACTCTTTTCAGAATTCAGGATAAAACTTTAAAAAACAATAAATATTTATGTATAAAAAAATGAATAAACAAACAAGAAAAAATAACTTAGGAAAATTTCTTTCACAAAGGAAATCTAAAGGGTTTACTATAATAGAAGTATTAATAACGATGGTATTGTTAGGGATAGTTCTTGCTTATGGTGTGCCTAAGTTTGAAGCCAACCAAGCTAGAGCAAAAATAAGGTCTTTATCTGAAGATATAGAGAGTACATTTATTTTAGCTAGAGCAGGGGCTATTTCTAGGGGTGAGCGTGTTACAGTATGTCCTGTAAAGGATACTGTTGAGGACTTTACGAGTTCTTTGGGTAAAGATATTTGTTTGTCAGGTAGTTGGAAAGATTTATTTTCTGCCGACTCTGATGGAGTTGTAAAATCTGGTAAAAATGCTGGTTTAATTGTTTTTGCAGATGGTAATGATGATGGGAAAATAGATAATATTAGTAATATTATAAAGCTTGTTAAACTGAATTTATCAAGTGGTAAGATAAAAATACTCAGTTCCAATCAAGAAAGCTATACATTTAATAGAAAAGGGCAAATGAAAAGATTTTCGGGGACTATAACTTTAGATGTGGAAAAGCCTAAAAGTTTGAGGGGTCTTTTTACAAGGAAAATAACTATTGCTAATAGTGGTAGAATAAAAAATGTAAAGAAAAAATAATGGTGGTTGATAAATTATGAATATAAAAAAACAAAAAGGTTTTGCGTTGCTTGATACCATGATAGCAGCTTTAATTTTAGCGGTAGCTTCTGTTGCATATATAAAATTGCAGAATGTTAGTTTACAGAGAGCTCTCAAAGCCAACTACAGCTTGCAAGCATCGCAAACAATAAATAGTGCAATAGAGTTAATGCGGGCAACTCCAGGTATGGCAGATTGGATTTTAGCTA
>JAUTBZ010128294.1:0-14610 GCA_032361785.1 Lepetodrilus galriftensis | reverse complement strand
GGGCTCCTGCCACAATAGAAAGCGTTGACGTTACAATAGTTGTAGCCTACAAGAGCGTCGTGCAACGGGCACCTGATAGTATAGCCATTGAAGCCATGCACTTACAAGATGGTATTTGGTCTCGTATTCATTATAGGGTACACTGCTTTTTTGCTGAAAGTGATAATTGGAGCTTCTTCGTATTAATGCACATTTTATGAAGGTTGTATATGAGAGACCTTCACTGTCTTGTACTGGTCTTATGATATATAGCAATTGATGCCACTTACAAGAGGATATTTGGTCTTGTAGTTGATATATGGTGCACTGCTTCTATGCTGGAGGTCTGACTTGCAACTTCATCAGATCAAGGCACCCTTTCAAGATGCTCTTGTATCCACTATGAGACCATGGTTGGGTAATTCCATAATGTAAAGTGAGACCTCTTTCGTGACGGTCATGGTCTTGCAGTGAATACGAGTATATCGTGAAAGCAGCACTGTTTCTTCATTGGAGGTCATGACTTGTAACTTCCTCGTGTTTAGTTCCAATGCTGGTAGTGGGTGTCATGACCTTGAAGGTGCTGATGAACTTGAACCATATCTAATGCTATGATGGGTCTTCAACTTTCCATTCTAGTTAAATTTCCATCACCATTTTGCATGACCTTCCTACTCTCTCTACTGATTCCTATTTCTGAATATCCTTCATCTGTAGCTTTCACTTCCACCACAACTCTCCATCATCTACAGCGTCCATTTCCAACACAACCCTTGGCTGTTCAAAAGCTGACCATATCATGAACTCCATTGCAGCCCATTCTCCCAAACTCCAACATAATATCCTTATCACTTCAATCCTTGGATTCCATCATGTGCCTCCCCCTGCCCCTTCCCCCCCAAAAAAGACATCCCCAAAACAAAAACAAAACACACACACACCAAAAAACACACCCCCAAAACAAAAACAAAATACACACACCACACCACACACACACCACACCGCACCACACCACACCACACCACACACACACACACACACACACACGCCTCAATATCACTGACCTAACATCTACCCTTTCCTACTTGAATCATAATGCACAGAGTAGGCTCAGTCATTGATCATCCTTCTTTCAGGCACCGTACATTATCACTGGATCTTTTCATCGATTCACGATTCTCCACAAAACTGCTGTAGTTTATATTCTTAGGCTTCATTCAACATGTACACACTTGTGAGATCACATTTCTACATCTGACTGCGAGATGTGTGTGAGTTTCTTTCAGGTTTGAAAATGCATGTCAACAGAAATCCCTTTTCACTTTTCATGGCGTATTAGCGGGGTCATCCACGCTCCTTTCAAGATACCATGTATGAAAGTGACACTGTATATGTTTAGCAGAACATTACATAGACCAAGTCTTTCACATGGGGGGAGGTGTCATTAATGGTTTGGTGACACAGATAGATAAATATAGATGTGTAAGATTAATACATGGGCAAGTGTGTCATGTTGATTTTGACCCAGTGTCCTGAAAAAGAATATTATTCAGCTGTCCACTGAGAGTCACTGCAAATATTCTTACATGTGCATCAGGTTTTATAGGTATTTACATGGTTATTTAAAAACTTCCACATAATAAATCAAGGCAGAAAACAAACTGGTCCAGTTTATCCTCTGTGTCTATAGGCCTAACAACATCGACAAACACAATTAGCAGCACGACTTGGAAGTATTTCAATACAAATACTATTGAGGATTCTGTTTTTTGTGAGATGATTACGACATTAAAAACATTCCGACCCAGTTCCCGACAATATGGTCGTAATTATTGGCATCACGTCATCATCGGCAATGGTTTACCCTGGGTTGTCAGGTTTCACTGTTTGCCTGGATGTTAAGCCCTAAGATGACTTCCTCCCTACATAAAGAAAAGGCTGCAACTTAATTGCAATCACAAAGAAAGCCTTAATGGCCCGTGTCGCCAAACAGTCGGCCATTACACGGCCAGCTTTCCCTTGCTTCACGTGACAAGTCAACAAGGCACAGTACACAGCTTTATGTCAGAAGGGACTTGTCAAGCTACAGAGGGTGTGGGTATTTTTGCTAATGATTCGTGTAGCCTGTTGTGGCCAATGTCCAGTCAGGTACGAGGAAAGTCTGACTTCCTGGAAAGTATCCAATGTCGTGATGCCGTGATGTATGGCCCTGTGGGATGCTTTGATATAGAGCCCTGTGGGTTGCCTGATATAGGGCCCTGCATGTTGATATAGGGCCCTGTGGGTTGCCTGATGCAGGGCCCTGCATGTTGATATAAGGCCATGTGGGATGCCTGATGTAGGGCCATGTGGGGTGCCTGATGTAGGGCCCTGTGTGATGCAGATGGTTGACATTTGTGATGCCGATGGTTGACAGTTGTGATGCTGATGGTTAACAGTTGTTACTGGCCATGGTGGCTAGCTAGCACATAAAACAACACTTGTAATAAACCAGTTGTCAACGGTCTCATTATTATTATGACAACTACACTTTGTGGGTTCCCGTCACGAAACCAGGACATTTTATGTGTGGCACTTGGCTGTAATGTGAACATTTCTGACGTAACCTTGACACTAATTTACCTTGATGGGTATTACCTTGAGAAGCAAAATCTAAAAACAGCAATGTGGAACTGTTGTTTGAATGCCAAATAAAAATGCAAAACCTGTACAGATTAGCTTTTCTTTGAATATTTTTATCAAATTCAAGCATTAAATCTAGCTACTTCCTTGGATATACTTCAGCTATGAGAAATGCAATGTCATAACTATTGTTCTCATAGTGTCATCATTTTATTGACATCTGACTTGTATTGTATTTCATAAGCAAACCAAGTTTCTATTCTGAGCATCAGCTCCTATACATACAGAATCACACTAACAGTGTTTGTATTGGAGCCGTGTACTAATTATATGTGCATGTCAACAAACAAGCATTGCCCATTGCCAGAACCTGCACACAAGACCTGCCCAGCAAGTCCTCTAGGGCAATATGTTTACGTTGCTACGCCATACATCGGCCATATTTCCACGATGAGTGACAGACATAACTGTATTGACCCGATGATAAAGCTGTGGGGATCTTCGCTAAGTACTTGCTTTGATCTCCGTCAGGATGACTGTCGTCTGTACCACTAGCCATCTGGTTACCTGACCTTTCTAGAGGTCGTAAAGTGGTCAGAGACGAGATTATGGGACATATCAATCACGAACAGAATTTTTTTTGACAATGGCCCCCTTGGTGTGTTCTTATATGACGTGGTGGTCATCATATCGATTGACACTAACACCTTGTATAGACCTGCCCATCTGTCTGCTCATCTGTCTGCCCATCTGTCTGCATATGTCAGTGGCATAATTACTATGCCTTTTTCTGTCATGTTCTTGTCTTGTTTTCTATGTATACCCTGAGGTATACGTTGATAAGAAGCCAGTTTTATGATGACAGTTACCTACTTTATAAGGTTAGGTCACATTGTCGAACATGTGGAGAATTTCTTCTAATTCCAGGAGTAATATCCTTAGTTGGTCAAAGCTTTTCAATATTCTTGATAAAATTCTCATGAAAATTAACCATTTGGAACGGACTCCTTAGTTACATGCAAAACATCAATGTACTAGGAACTGTCCAAAAGAAGCTAAAAGAAATCATCTTTTAAGACGGCATATACACAGTGCCCTTGAGCACTGCTGGATAAGGATCTATATAAATATGAACTTAATATAATCATGAAGAAAATATATTATTTCCAATTTGACGCATATTTTCTTTCCTCAAGTCGAGGTTTAGTTATTGTTTACAAATCGAGGTTTGTTGGTTGTTTACAAGATTGCGTCAATGAAACTTCACAGCTTGGCCGGCCAGAATGGTATTAACATTTTCCTGGCTATATGTAACATGAGATGCCGACATACAAGGCAGTCACTGTGGATAATCCACCAGGAATGATGTTGCCCTGGAGTGGAAACAATAGCGGCGAAAATTACCTTTTTTTCTATTAACCTTTTCCCTGCTGAATAAAATCAAAGTGTTCTATTTCTGCATTGATCGGGCAAGTTAACTAGCCTTCAGCAAGGAGAGGGTTAAATCATTCAGCATTGATCAATTGCTTCAGCAATATTTTCATAAAGTTTATGATATTAGTTCTGGAAAGAGATTCCGGGGGCGACGTAAAACAGCAATTCAATCAATCTTAGAAAGAGAACAATCATCTCCTGGATATGAAATATTTTCAAGTGGTTCTGAAGATCCACGTGGCAATTGAGAGGTCATTTGTTTGTTTGACCGTGGTATTAGTGTGTGGATGTTTTAGAAGTTAAGTGGTTTCAATGAAGGGTGTGTGTGGGTTCAGGTAATAGTGAAGAGTGGAGGAATTTGGACTTTAAGGGCAGGCAACTTTGAGGGAAGTAGACCAAGTGGGTACTTTTAGAGAACATTATCTTGTTTGTAACTGCAGGATTTGTTAAAGGGGCAAGCTAGGGGAGTTGTTGTGTAGTAGAGTGTAGGATTATGTACACCAGAAAAAATATGTATATATATATATTTTTTAGAAATAAATACATTTTTATGGTATAACATACTTTTCCCTGTATAATACACTTTTTTTACACACAAAACCTTACATCTCACTTGGGGGTGTGTATTATTCGACCCCACTATATTCTAATCAGGTATATATATTTCTAAAATTCTTGTTCATTATGGCTTGATTCACTTGTTTATTGTTTTGGTAGGCTGTTTGTAATAACTGGTTTAGAATAAACATATTCTCAGACAGTTGAAATGCTCAGAAATCTCAGTTTGCATAACTATTCATAACAGTTTTCAAACTAAAGAGGGGTCCTGGGAGCCATTTGAAAATCTGCAATGTTAAAGGTATCTATAGGACCTCCTGAAAATTACAGATTTGACCACCATTACTATTGGGCCTATGGAGAAGGATTCCCAAATTATTTTCTAAATTTCTAACACTAACATTCATATTGAATGTAGAGCTATTTGGATGAGAGTACGCTCTATGTCACAGGCTGTAAATGGTTGTGTTAGACTGAGAAGGTTTGATTTGTGCCTTAATTTAAGCCTGCATTGTGGCGCTGCTTGTCTAATGTCTTGGTCCACACTTGTGTCTAATGTCGTGACTGCCGGCTCATGGTTGTTTGTACAGAGAGTAGTCTCCATGTGAACTATGCTACCTGACCGACTAGTCTCCAGTGTTGCTGGTCATGTTACAGTTCACTTTACTTCAGTTCTCCCCAGAAATATGAAACTCATGCTGCACAGCGTCACATCTTGTGCCCATTGTAAATAAAAAATAACCATTTATTGACTGAATTTTAAATAATAAAAAAAAAAAAAATTAAATTAAATTAAAAAATAGAAAACTTGGGATATAAAACTATTTATTTATATATTTATTTATTAAAGAATTCACCATTGATTTCTATGATCAAAGTAATATTACCAAGAACCTATTCCACAGAAGTGTCTTATCATGAATTACATCTCTCATAGTTATAATTCTATGACCGTTCTGTGGAAGAAAACCATGATTCAAGAAAGGCATTGTCATATTACTTGTCCATTGCAACCTATATTTTATTAATATAATTCATACTCCATTTACATAATTTTGCTGGGAATCTCCACATATACTTTGTAGTGTTGCTGTCTGAATTCCAGAATCCATCATGACACACGTGTTGTCTTCTTGTTGTCAGATCAATGGAGAGAACGTGGTGCGGGCCTCCCACGAGCGAGTCGTCCAGCTCATCCGGACCGCGCGGTCCACTCTGGCCATGAAAGTGGTGACCGTGCGTCCTCTCCAGCACAGCAACGATTGGCTGATTCACAACGATGGCAGCATGACGCTGCCCAATAGGAAGAGGCAAGGTGAGGGTCACATGTGTCACAGAGGATTTCCATCACAGGATTTCGTTAGCTTTCATATTATTATGTTAGAATATAGTTTTATAGTAGTAAGCCTAAAATATGAATCTATGAATCTTATTGACCTGTTCAAAATTTTAAATGTAAAAGAATAGTTCCGATATATTTTTTATCCATTGATTTTATCCATTATTAATATATGAATTATCTATTTTATCCATGAATATGTGAAGTATATATTTTATCTATGAATATGCCAAGAATATAAATTATCCATGAACAAGTGCTTGAAATACTTAACTAGGACTATTTCTGTTGTAAATTTATAATCATCAATGTCATCTGTACTTGCCTGGGATTAAATTATATGTCTCCAAACTAAAGTAAATATTTCAAAATCAATCAGTTCTGATGTAATATACAGCTAGCATGATTAAGAATGTCTGTTTTCTTTCCTGTCAGCCCCAGCACCTCCTCGTAGAGATCCACAGACTTCACTATCCTACAGCAAGGCTACTTCTAAGTCCATGGCAGAGGGACTCGCAGAAATAGGTACGATATCACAACACACACACACAGGGATATACTACTGAAATACTGTACAAAGTTGCATTGAACCACAATCCAATAAATTACCCATCATGATGAATCTCAAAATGTTGTACCTTTTGTATTAACTATTATTGATGGATGCAGAACATTAATTGTAGTACCTTTTCTCGAAGCCCTCATATCCACTATGAGACCATAGCGTTCTCGTAAGTGCATGATCCTCATGTATTAGAGATTGCTACGAGAGTCCTTGTAGTATCATAGTAGATATGAGAGGTTTGAGAAACGATACCCAGCTTTGAAGCATGTGGATCTATTCATATTCCTAAAGCTCTGTTGTGCTTTCTTGCAGAGAAACTTGACCAGACCTTGGCGGAGTATGAAGGCTCACAGCACAACCGCCGGTCATCTATGCCCAATGATGCAGAACCGAAGACGGCATCCGTGAGAGCATCGCACGCCGCCAAGAGGATGTCGGTGGTCGACCTGGACAACATCCTGGTCAGCGAGAAGTCGGACTATGGGAAGACGAAGAGCAAGGATTACGTCAGTCCGTCGGAACTGCGGATCCTGAAGTACCACAAGAAGCAGAACGGGAGCGTGGGAGGAGCCATGGAGAGGTCAAAGAGCACTCCGGACCTGGCCGGCGAGTTGGTCCTCAGTAAACCCGAGAACATCTACGCGCGGTCCGGAGTGGAGGCCGGGACTGGAGCCGCAGGCAGGGACAGAGGAGGTGCGGCCCCAGGATCTACCTGGAGCAAGTCTCACGTCAGCTCCACCGTGAAAACCCACGAACCCGCCAGTCTGCGTGGCCCCATATACATGACTCCTGCCGTGAAGAGACCTGTGACGTACATTGATCCTAAAGTGCTCCACGCTGCGGTGAGCAGTGGCAGTGCGTCCAAGCTGCACCTCAACAGCCACGAGGATTCTCCGTACTCGGTTCCGCAGGTTCCGGCTCGACAACCCACGCCCAAACGTCCCGCTCCTCCTCCACCAACCAGAGCTGAGGTCGTCTCCATCAGCACCACGGCCAACTCCAACACCACGTACGCCAACGTCTCAGAGGAAATCAAGGCAAAGAAGGCTCAAATGTCTCCCTACGAGTCCAGCTTTCGTCCCGGGACCCTGGCGCGCCTCACCAAGCAGCCACAGGAGTCGACGGCGTCCCTGGAACAGGCCAAACTCCGTGCACACCAGAGGAGTGCCAGCGCCGGACACATCGTGCCTCCTCCTGGTGACGAGACGGACAAAGCAGGAGTGTCTGCAGAGGACAAGGTTTACGAGAGTGCCAAGAGCTTCATCCAGAAACACCCGAACGCCACTCTGCTGGTGACGGCAGATGTGCACAAGGGACAGAAGAAGGGCAAAAACTTCTACGAACCAGAGCCGGACTATGACCAGGAGAGTGATGAAGACAAGTTCGCTGTGTCCTCGCGTTCCAATACAAGAGTTGCCGCGACGTTCAATCGACAGCCCAGTAACTCCTCTCAGTCATCTGCATCCAGAAGTGCCAGTGATAGGCCGTCGTCTGTGACCGTGATTTCAGTGGGTGGTGACAGTTCTGTGAAGAGCTCGCCTCAAAATAAGAGATATACCATACACTCAGACATTCCTTCCTCTTCGGGTCCCGTCACAAACGATCCGTCCGTTGGTGCAAAGATTTTTATTCCCCCGCGCCCGTCACAACCTGCCCCTCTGCCACCCTCTGTGCCTTCCAGTTCCAGCAGTTCTCGCCGGTCCTCGGTGCAGTCCAATCTCAGCGGCGAGCGGGACATGTCCTCGGACAGGATCAGCATGGTGCAGCACTCGTCCTCGGCTTCCAATAGCAAGGTGCAGTCCATTCAGTCCCACTACACCCCTCCACCCCAGTCAGCTCCCCCACCCCCACCCCCTGCCGGCGCCCCTCCGCCCCCACCTCCACCCCCGCCACCCGCCTCAAATCCACCGTCTTTGCGCCCCTCCACAGAACCACAACCTCCAAAACCTACCGCTCAAAGCCAGCCCAAGGTGTCGGCAGATGACATCATGGCTGCCGTTGCGAAGCGAAAACAACGGCTCCAGTCGGACGGACCGCAAATGGCGCCCGAAAGACCAGTAGTTGCCACGGGTCCTAAATCAAAACTGGAGCTGAATCACGAAGCACTGAAAGCAGCCGTAGCCAAGCGTAAAAACTTGTTGGAGAAAGTCGACGACGAGACTGTGGTCGACACGATCGAAACCAAGCTCCAGAAAACAAAGAAGCTTCAGTCGGCCAAGTATTTCTTCTCCAGCGACACAATAAACAGGAAGGATGCCAAGCCTGAGCAGCCCGAGACTGTGTACAGCACAATGAAAACAAAGAAGTCAGTGGCCGCTCCTCCACCTCCAGCTGTCAAACCTGCTCCAGCCTCCGCGGCTGTGGCGGAACCTGTTGCCAAACCCACCTCGGTTGCCAGTAAAGCTAGCAATGGCAAGTCCAGTGTTAAAGAGACTTCACCCAGTGTTAAGGACAGTACGCCAAGCGTTAAGGACAGTACGCCAAGTGTTAAAGACAGTACGCCCAGTGTTAAGGACAGTACGCCAAGTGTTAAGGACAGTACGCCCAGTGCTCACAAGTCACCGTCTGAGCCGATTCAGCCTAGTGACTACCTTGCTGCGGCAGAGAAGCGCAGACAAGAGTGGCTGAAAAAGAAATCAAACAGCAGTGTTAGCGTCTTCGACAGCGGCACCATCAAGAAAACTACAACCGCAGCGCCAAAATCAAACACGACTAGCTCGAACAAAATCGAGGTGATCCCACTGAAGAAAGACTCGGCTGTGGTGGACGATTCCAAAGTGTCGATTCGAGATAGGATCGCCAAACTGGAGAAGGCCAAGCTGAGTATGAACGGGACGAGTAAGACGGTGGGCAATGTGGAGCTGGTGGGCGTGACAGAGGATCACTCTCACACCGAGGCCGGGCTCACTCTCAGTCGGAACAAGAAGGGACTTCAGAACGGAACAAATTACCCATACGTAGCCCCTCCTCCGGAGTTCGGCGACAACAAGGCCGGGAAGAATGCCCACGGTTTGGTCCAGATCGACATCATCCCGCCTCCGGCTCACTTTGCCAACGAGAGCAGCACGGACGAGCACGGGCACCATGGGGAGACGTTCGGCTCGGCGTTCGGACACGATGACGCGGCCAGTCTGGTGTCGTCAGTGTCCACTCTCAGCACGTTGTCCAGCGAGCAAGGTGACGGCAGCTGCGGGTCGCCTCCCGCCAAACACGGCCAGACGTACGACCTGGTCGTGCCGCCTCCCCCGCCTGCATTCGACGACTCCAGCGAGCAGATGTACGACGAGATTCATTCGGACGAGCCGATCCCGCCTCCCATGCAGTTTGGGAACGGGGACGGGAGGTCGCGACCGATGCGGCCGTTCCAGAGCAAGTCGGTGGAGTCGTGGCTGTGCACGGACGTGATGGACTGGCTGGAGAGCGCCGGCATGGGACAGTACAGGTCCAGCTTCGCCAAGAACTGCATCGACGGCCCCAAGTTGGTGGGGCTGGGCAGGAACGACTACATCGAGCTGGGGGTGGTGCAGGTGGGACACAGGATGAACTTGGAACGATCCATCAAGAAGGTGGCCATGAGGAAGACGGCACTTTGATGTGATGTGATGTTCGTCTTTGTGTGTGCGTGTGTGTATGCCTCCACGTGTGTGTGTACCGTGAACAGGGACTTACCTGGCCTGGACTTGGCCACCATGTTGAATTCTTGAATACGTCGGTGACATCTGTGTCCATTGTTGGCTGGAACCAATAACACTGGAACATGGGATTATTACAGACTATGTGTTAGCATGGCTTTGAGGAGGAGCATCACATGGTTGTGATATATATTCATTGATGACTCTTTGCAGATTGGATATATGGTTCGATTTGTGTAACTATGGTTCAAGATATGTATATGTACAGAATGAACTGTGCCACTGGGATTGTGCATGAGGTGGATATACACATTCTGGTGGGATTTAATAGCCCTGTGTACTGAGGAGACGTTTGTACTCTAGTCTTTCATTGTGTGACTAGCGTTACAGTGAACCATATCGTCACAGGAACATCGTGCATCTTGGCCCTCGGCAGAGACTGTGCATGTCACTAACATATGAGGTGTTAGCACACATGGTGTATTCTTAGTGATATCATGTTGGCTGGTGAAACACACATGATATCTACAGTGTTAACACACAGAATATGCATAGTTCTAACATGCAGGATATACACAGTGTTAAATATACAAGATGTACATGTATAGCATTAACATACAGAATATATAATGTTAATATACAAATATACATAGAGTTGACTAACAGAATATATATATTTATTTTTTTTAAGTATTGGAAACTGACTAAAAGATAAAATTTCGTCATCAGTGGGATTTGAAAATAATATGGAGGTAATGTTGCAAGACCTGATCAAAAGTTAATCTTTGTATGCAGTTGATAAAGACAGAACTTTTAAAAATCTGATACAGTGTGAACCATAAATAATAGAATATATACAATTATATACACAAACTATACACATTGTTAACATACACAGGATATATATATATATTTATCTTGTTAACAAACACATGATATACACAATAATTAACACACAGAATATCTGTATATATACATACCTCAGCTGCATCATTGTACCATAGTGACTGGTAACATTCCCTCCCTGTGTACATATATCACATGATATTACTATATACTGGTGCCCTAGTCACTTAATATTGTTAATTTCATATGTTGCCCTCACATGTTTAATATTTCACATTCAATATACTCATTAACTATGTCTCCATATCACACCTGTCTAAGTGCTAAGATGACAAACTATGTACTTGGAATTATAAAGATTCCAGTCGGGCATGCTTATTACTACAGATAGACATTTAACCTCCTCACTGCTGTGGGCGTATATATCTATATGCCCAAAACACATGCACAATGGAACAATTCAGCAGGGAGAAGATTAAGTACAAGCTCTAGGTAGATGATACAGTGAGTCATTCTTATGTTGGGACTGAATATGTTTCGACCAATTTATTTCTCTAATGCATCTATTGATGGTCAACCCAGAATGATCTCACAATCTTGAATAATTTTACAGAAATCTACAAAATGCCTAGTAAAAAAAATATTGCAATATCTCTTGTCATCTGGCTCGTGTAAAAAAAAGTCTTAATATATTTCCATAGCAATAAATATGCCTATGTGATATTATGAGGGAGACTGTAAAACATTGGTGAATTATGTTTTTGGATTATTGACAAGAGCATGCTTAAATATATTTTACATTAAATATTTTGTGAAATTCTATTGCATGTGAAATAATGGTCTCCACATTGGCTGTGATAACACTGAACTATCTGTAACATGTAACATTCCACAGTGCCCTAGCTTACCATGATATATGTAACATTCCATTGTGCCCTAGCTTAACACAACATCTGTAACATGCAACATTCCATTGTGCCCTATAGCTTAACACAATACATGTAACATGTCATTGTGCCATAGCTTAACACAATATCTGTAACATGTAACATTCCATTGTGCCCTAGCTTAATGCAATATATGTAACATATCATTGTGCCCTAGCTTAACACAATATATGTAACATATAACATTCCAGTGTGCCCTAGCTTACCACAATATATGTAACATGTCATTGTGCCCTAGCTTAACACAATATATGTAACATTCCACAATTGTTAGTATGATGCCCTGGTGGCGTTTCATTGTTCTTATCAGCTGACAAACTTTAGACGTCACTTCCATCGATCGATCTATCTAACTTACCATATTATAAATGTCCGATTCCTATACTGAGATTATTAACTGTCATAGATTGGTATCGTATGTTGATAAACCATTTTGCAACGATGTTTACAAATTTGTCATATTTTCTGACTAGTCTATCGTCACGTATGGGTGAAAGTTTCCCGCTGTGACGTAAAACAATAATTGACTTACTGACTGACTAGTCTACCGTAATACTTGTTCCTCTATGCCCTGTCTTGGGTCAAACACTATGATGGAATATGTCACATATTAACTAAACCCTCCTCCCCGATGTATAGGGCTTCATTATGAGGAATGCCACGATGTATACAACATTTCACGATATTTGTGAGATGCCATCATATGATGTCATTATATGGGATACATATGTGGAATACCACGATATATATTTGGGATGTCATGATATGGGATTACTTATGCACCTATCCTAGTCTTTCATATACACATTATGTACATTCAATGTAGTGGGTAGTTGCGTATCTAGAACTCAACATACAAAGGGACGCGACTCTTGTCAAAATAGATTAGTTTTCTAAGCATCCAAAGATCAGACACAATTTTCAGTGGATATCATTCAACAGAATATTTGAATGTGGAATATGGAAATCAAACATTCAGCAATCAAAATACTTAGTCAGTAGAATGAACTGGTAATTTGTCACGATAATATATTTTGTTGAATTGTGATTTTGGACTGGGATATCATCGTTGGAGGTTAGTATTGTACATTGTATGTATACCAACTTGTATATTGACAGAGAACTTTGTGTACATAGTTTAACATCTAGTAATATGTCCTGTACATCTAACATTGCTCTTGGTAAATGTAATTGTCTTTTCTATTATTTATATATTTGAGCATTGCATTTTTGTGAAGGATTGTTATGTTAGAGGCCATATGTTATTAAATGAACATTGTTAATACATTCTTCCACATTGTTCGAGAGTTGTTCTATGTTTTGGCAGAGAAGATATTCGGCACAGGACTAGAAGATGCCACTGCCAGCACTGACGTTGAACAAAACAAAAACAAAAAAGCAATCATAAATGGAACTGCTCATCAAGTAGATATGACGACGGGATACTATTATTCATACAGAAAGCAATAATAGATATATGCAGTTATACTGTTTAGGTACACATCTATAATCAGACCATCCCGCAGCGACGTTAAACTCCATATTCACACACTCACAATAATCAGACAAAATATAGTGTATGTTGCACAATGTATGATAACGAAATCTAGCACTCATGATTGTGAAATTTGTGACTTTGAAAAAGAACAATACAGTAATTATTGCTATTGACTTTTAACATTAAAATGAAAATCTCTTTTCATCAAAATAAAATCAGTTTGGTTTCGAATTTAATCAACATTCAAAATAATATATCAATCTATGTAGCATTTTAAATACAGTTTATCAACAAACAAAAATAATTTCAATGTTGTGTTGCATATGTTGGCACATCTGTTATAAGCTGGGTATAGTTTCTCAAAGCTCTCATAGCCACTATGAGACCATAAGGACTTCCGTAGCCATGTTTAATACATGGGGATTGTGCACTTACGAGTGCTATGGTCTTGGTGGATATGAGAGCTTCGAGAAATGATACCAAGGTTATTATAGTTTGGCATGAAATGTATTGACACCCCTATTTCGTATATTATCTCGGTAAATACTTCATGGAATGAAAAAAAACACACTCCATTTTCTTATTCCATTTGACCTAACCAAAATTTAAAATATTACACTCGTAATAAAAAATGTGTTTATATAACGATCACCAAATACTTTGACTAAGTATTATTTTATGCAGAGGGACGACATTTGAAAGAAGGAACGGGTAAAAAGGCTCGATTTGCACGTGCTTGTGTGAATGACAGATACATGCACTGTAGTTTTCTAAAGTTCATATTACTGGTATTTAATAATCTGCAAAATGACCAACCACTTGTGACAGGTAAGAGGACTTGCACTGCAAATCTGTACAATTCTGATGAACAACTCGACAACTCAATAAAATATTCTCGATTTATTGTGGACATAGATTACACGTACAAGTACTTGGTAAATTTAACATGCGAAACTGTAAATAATAACAATTACTGTCTTGCATTCACTAACTACTTAGGTATGTGTCAACATAAATATTATATTTTGAAGAAAAATTAAATATAGCGCATCAGACCACTGAGACCAGCCACACTTTCAATCCCAGATCTACTTGTGGCTACTGAAGACTTCACCCAGATCTACTTGTGGCTACTGAAGACTTCACCCAGATCTACTTGTGGCTACTGAAGACTTCACCCAGATCTACTT
>JAUTBZ010128283.1:4187-14612 GCA_032361785.1 Lepetodrilus galriftensis | reverse complement strand
TACTTATCAACAATTTTTATTAATAAAGTGCGTCCAAACTTGCAATTTTTGCGTATGGGACGCAGGATTGCGCATTTGGAGAAACTCTGTACACCTATCATCATTTTGTATGCATGAACAATTGATGAGCATTAGGATAATATTTACTATTGGAATATTATTGCACGATTTGTATATTCTGGCTTAAATTCAATATTATCAACTAATTCTGACAGAAAGTCTGCTGTAGTGTAATAGCAATAATGAACATAACTGGCACAATGAATGACTTTCAAAGGGCCAGTTAATGTACAAGTACCATCAGTGTGTGTGAGAGTGGTAAGTGAACATCACCAACTATTCTATTATTGGATCTAGCACACTGATTGTGAAGTGGTTGTGCTAGATAGATATATCACAAACTTCCTGTTAAAGCATGTCTGTGACTGATGTGTTCAACTCTGGATGTAGTAATAACTGTAGCACAGAGATTGGTCATATGTATTTAGTTTACTGGTGCGAGGGGTTAATACCATTCACTTCAGGAGCTATATGTCAATTGTTTCAGGAGCTATGTGGTTAACCCTCTGGATTAGACACAGGCACTGTTCTTTAGGGCATCTCTGGTTGCCCCAGCATGGAAAGGGTTAATGTGGTTAACCCTCTCCATGCAGTAGATGCCCATAAGAGCAGTTTGTGTCTGATTCAGCAGGGAGAGTTAATAGTGTTAGTGTGATGAGGAAGTGGGTATCATCAGTGTCATGAACGCTCGTGTCGCTATGGCAACACACTGTTCAGTACGGTATAATGACCTATCTGTATCACACACTATTGACCTATCTGTATCACACACTACTGACCTATATGTATCACACACTATTGACCTATCATGTAGACTGAGAGTGGGTTAGACTAGCGCTAGGTCATGTAGACTGAGTGGCCTAGACTAGCCCTAGGTCATGTAGACTGAGAGCGGCCTAGACTAGCCCTAGGTCATGTAGACTAGAGTGGCCTAGACTAGCCCTAGGTCATGTAGACTGAGAGTGGCCTAGACTAGCCCTAGGTCATGTAGACTGAGAGCGGCCTAGACTAGCCTTAGGTCATGTAGACTGTCTGTCCGTGAGGTCCATTCACATATTTGCTGGTCACTTTAAGACGTATGTAAACAGTGACCGGGTCGCTGAGATGCGGATAAGAAGGTGTAATCTGCAGGTAGAACATCTTTTCCGCATTTCAGCTTTGTTTTCCGTTGAAAATGTTGGCCTGGTTACAGGTGAAAGATGTGCTATCAAATTGTATGTATATATGAAATAATCCTAACTGGGACTATTGTAGTCACAATATATCTACTTGGTATTTACCTAATAATGGTGTTGTTAAAAGGTCTGTGCTAACAGTAACAGAGAGGCTGGTACTTTGGTTTGTGAGCTTGATTTGACTCATTCAATTAATTTCTGCTCTCATCTGTTTGTCATATATACTTGTATATGTATCATTTTTATTATCATATTTATTGCCATACGTGTATATTTTGTATTTTAGTTAATATGCATGCTTTGTATCGATGGTTTGATGATAGATTGCATATCCTATCTAAGGCCATGCCAATCTGTCATAATATTAATATGTTAGCCTTAAAATCAAACATAAGTATTACTATTTTTGTTATTATTATTTTAATATTAATTTGAATTATTGTGTATATTTTGTAGAGCTGAAACTAATTATGAAAATACTATTCGAATGTTCATTTGAAATGTTATTGTTTGTGCGGCAAAGTGACAATTCTGTCACACTGTCACCTGAAAGATAAAAACAACAACATTGTTACACATCTTGAATGCACGGCCAGTAAATTTCCATAATTGATGTGTTTTCTGACTAGATTGAGGAGTAACATTGAAATAACTGTCACCTGAAAGATAAAAAAACAACATTGTTACACATCTTGAATGCACGGCCAGTAAATTTCCATAATTTATGTGTTTTCTGACTAGATATTGAGCAGTAACATTGAAATAAGGTCTCAAAGGTGATCTAATGTTCTTTTATAAATGTGTTTGAATATTCAAATGCTGTTTTCATATTTTAATGTTTGTAGTTTAATATTAGAATATTCGTCTATTATTTTGTAACTGACGGATACATTCAGCCTTCATTCCTCATGTTCCTAAATGGATTATTCCACATGTTACTACTGTGCAGGTAATACAAAGCCTGGTGGAGGCAGTGGGCCAGGCCCAGGAGGGGGAGCAGGCAGGCCGGGAGGAGGAGGAGGAGCACCCATGGAGCTGGGGGGGCTGTTCAGTGGAGGCATGCCCAGACTCCCCAACAGAGGCAAGACTGGGCCACAGAGAGGTACACACGCTGCAATACCACTTATCATATAGCAAATGAACGATAATTCAATCCTTATTCTATTCAGAATGTATGCTTAATGACCTCATTTAGTTTAAAGTGACTCATACATCAAATTCAAACAGGCCTCAAAGTTGCACTTTTTTTCCAAGGAGCCACATGGCTCCTGTGTAGCCAGAAACACTTACAATTAGTGAAATATTGGTAGCCAAATGCAAGTTAAATGCGCTTGCAAGTTAAATGATTAAATATATACGCTTTTGTTATTTCAGACTATCAAATGATTGTATTCTCTACCAACGTGTTATGTAATTTATTTATAAGGATTGACTGTCATTTTCTTTATGTTCATCGAGATATGAACGGAAAAACCGATGTGCAAACTTTTGTATGAACCGCTTCGCGGATTCATACAGTTTGCACATCGGTTTTTCCGTTCATACCTCTATGAACATAAAGAAAATGACAATCAATCCTTAAATAAGCTCATTTTCGGGGCAGTCAGTTGTTTGTTTACAGAGCTTGTTAGGTTAACAGGACAATGCAATGTTGACATGTGACATCATCCAAGTTACTTCATGTGCGAGAAACCCGTGCAACCCATGCAGGGAAACCTGTCATCGCCATTTTCAAAACAAACTATTGTTTATTTCATCAAGTAAAATAGTGTAGTCGGTGGGTTTTCGTGCATTTTTCATTCCTGAAAGTGCAGATTCTTGCAAATATTGCTTTAATATTATATTACATATGACCAATAATAAAAATTGGCGTTGGTAGAATCACCTATGTGTATGGGTCCGTTTAATATTTGGCGGGGTCCGTTTAATATTTGGTGGGGAAAATGATATCGTAAAGATATTCCTGACAGAATCATTTTTGTGTCATGATGTTGTCTTCTGTCATGCTGACCTCTGTACTGTGTTTGCAGTGCCTGGTGGACCGCCCCAACCTATGCGGCAAACCGGACCACGACCATCGTTGCCCAACGGTCCCGGTCGCCTCAGTAACGGGACTGCGTCAGCTCCTCCTCCACCTCCTTCTCAGAACAAAAACATCGCGATTCACTCGCAGTCGTCACATAATTCAGATATTGCCAGCAGTCTAAATGCTATGAATGCAAATCGGTCGGCCAACAACACAAATGGAATGGGTGGCGGAATGGCCACGAAACAAGTCCCCAAGACAGGTCCCCCCCCACCCCCAGCCAGACCCCCATCAGGATCAGGGCCAGGCAGCAGACCTCCAAGCATGGTGGGGAGACCACTCCCACCCCCACCCCCACCCAGTCAGAATCAGCCCCCTCCTCCCCCACACTCCAAGAACAGCTACCCCCCTCCACCCCCTCCCAGCCGACCAAGTGGGCCCCCGCCTCCAGTACGAGTTAGTTCCAATTCCAGTGCTGGTAGAGCAGGCTCACGGGGTCCAGCCCCGCCCCAGAGGAGGGACATTCCACCTCAACCTCCCCCTCATGCAAACCCTCCCCGAAGTGTTCCCCCACCCCCACAATCTCATGCACCCCCGCTCCGGAGACCCAGCTCCTCGTCCTCACTCAACTCTGGGGGTGATGGTAAGTCCAAGTCTCATCACTGTAAAGTAATGGCAGAAATATCGTACAAATTAATTTAACTGATTATACTTTTAATTTCACATCTGGAGTTCAGATGGATCAACCTTATGGCCTGTTTGTTTTGTCACTTTTCTCATTCGAAATGCATTCCGAGTATTCGATTTGTACCAAAGTTACCAATCGGAATAAGTTGTTTGGTCGAATAACTTTTTCTAACCAGTGTATATTCCTAACTTATTCATCAGAGTGAGAAATAAAGCTCGAATTATAAGTCATAAATGAATTGTATAGCGGTGATAAATATCGTTCTTTGTTCATCACCATTCACTTTTCTGTATTCCGATTGTTCGTTTTGAAAACGTAATGCGCATGTGCGTTCATTCCAGAATGTCATTCTTGAATATGATACATTTGCAAAACGAAAGGACCATTACTGTTGTGGACACCATCACTTTGTCAATATCCTCCAAGAAAATTAATACTGTATATATATTTAATTGTTTTTATTATTCTCATTACAATTTGATGTTATTTTTAATGTTTAAATGTGTCAAAATAATTATTTGCTTTTTCAGAATTTGAGAAGAACTTCCGCTTTCACAGTGCTAATGAGATGCCTCCCCCTGAGCCATTCTCTAACAGTGTCAAGACGTATCCAAGTCGCAGCCAGAGGGCCGCCAGCCAAGGTGTGCACTCTAGTCTGCCACTAGTCTAGCAATCCCAGCATCACACTAGTCTAGCAATCCTAGCATCACACTAGACTAGCAATCCTAGCATTCCACTAGACTAGCAATCCCAGCATTCCACTAGACTAGCAATCCTAGCATCCCACTAGTCTAGCAATCCCAGCATCACACTAGTCTAGCAATCCTAGCATTCCACTAGACTAGCAATCCTAGCATTACACTAGACTAGCAATCCTAGCATCACACTAGACTAGCAATCCTAGCATTCCACTAGTCTAGCAATCCTAGCATTCCACTAGTCTAGCAATCCTAGCATTACACTAGACTAGCAATCCTAGCATTCCACTAGTCTAGCATTTCTAACATTCCACTAGCAATCCTAGCATTCCACTAGTCTAGCAATACCTACAAACTACTGGTCTAGCAATCCTAGAATTTGAACTACAAGTAGTCTAACAGTCTGTTGCTTAATGTGGTCTATTAGACAACCAACATGCGACTAACACAGGGAGGTGAAGACTTGGTAGAAACTCACTTTCTTTTCATTGGTCGTAATTGGTGGTTTTTACCTGTTAATTAAAGGTATTTAAACTTTGTGACCTTATGACCTCAGCAAGGATTTACTGCTGTTGGACGGACGTCTTTACCAGTGACTGGATGTACGCTATTTCCTGTTGACATACTGCCGTATCAGACATAATTTGACAGTTACTATTCACACCAATCAGTTAGTCAACAATTTGTATATTTTAATTGAGGAATTCTTGTTACTGGTGTGTTCCTTATTGAGTATTGGTAATTACTGTACTGTCATTTCACATGTACTGTAGCAGGAAGTAGAAGATGGACATTCGTTATTGAGGAAACACTGGTTGCAGCAGCATACTTTATTGCTGTAGTATTAAATGTACTGACAAGCTGTGATACGTATAACATTTTTGCTAATGTGTAGAAATATGTAACTAATGTGTACTAATGTGAATGTTACTAATGTGTGGAAATATGTAACTAATGTGATGTTACTAATGTGTAGAGTGATGTTACTATTGTTACTAATGTCGTAATGTAGGAATCAATAACAAAGTTAACTGTTTTTTATTTCAGGAAGTCGACGGGCACCTCCCCCTCCTCCCCCGCGGTGAGGCAAATCTGTGGGCTGCCTCCTGTGTGGGTTAACTCCCCACGGTGAGCTTGTTTGTGGGCTGCCTCCCCACGGTGAGCTTGTCAGTGGGCTGCCCCCCACAGTGAGGCCAAGATATAGTGTCATGAAACTGATAGCCTGAAGTCGAATACTGTGCAATTGTGATTCGGCGTACAAGGAATTCCTGGGCGATGACTGAGTGGCGTTCCTGTTATTCCTATGCTCATGACAATAGATATTTTATATCGGTGATTGTTGATTATCATGGGAAGTTGGTTTCATTTCATTTTGATTTCTTCTGGAACAATATGATTTATGACAGCTTATATTTTTGGAATGATTGATAATTATGTTACGTAATTGTATGGCAAGATTCATCTTGGATGTTGCATTCTGGGAATGTTTACTGATAATGGTATCAGTAGGTTTTGAAAACGTAGCTTAATGCGAGATGAAGTACAATAAAATCCCTGTGTGCAGTTATTGCATTGGATTTCTGTGAAAGATTCCCGCTGCCAGATAAACCAATTACTCGCTGTTCACTTGCTTTCTTTACTTTTGCTCTCATCTGGTATGAGTTCACTCCCTTTCATGTACATAGCGTCGTGTTTCACACTGCACTCCTGACCTCCACATTAGAGAATCTAAAGACGCTACTACAATGTATGTGTGATTCTTGGAAATTTTCTGAGCGACTAATAATTTTTTATTATTTGTTTTTGGTCTTTATTTATATTTGTATATTAATCCCGTGACGTGATTAACTGCTCCACAGAATCTGGTTGATGTTTTCACGTACAGAGGTGCATGTTACTTGAGCTTCCCTTGTGCTTCTGCAGAATTCACTGTATGTTAACATTTGTGTATGGAATATGGGGAACCTTGATCTAACATTGGCTACTGATTAGATAACAGCCATTATACTATGTATATTATTACTACACTTTCATAAAATGAATAGAACTATTTAGCCGTAGAATAAACCACAACATTATTTTTTTCAACTAACTGATGCATGTTCATCTGTGTGTGTGTGTGTGTATGTGCGTGTATGTGTATGTGCGTGTGTGTTTGTATGTGTGTATGTGTGTGTGTCTGTATATTATACTATTTCGAACAATTATGGTTCAGATTCATTCCAGTTATTTAGTGGTGTTTATTTGCAGAGCGTATATATCCTCTATTTATCTGGTGACAGTTCTGTCTGTAAACAAGACGGCAAGAGTGTTCATCTGCTTACGGTGATCATGTCGAGATAAATCAAGATTGAACTATTTAGAATATCGGAAAATTAATGCATTAGTTATTATTATATAGTTAATGCACGAGGAGATGGTCTCTCATCCTCGACAGGCGGACCCGATTCAGATATCTCCGAGGGTATTAACTGCTTTAAATCATGGCTTCCAAATTAAGGTCTATAATATTGTTTAACCCTCAGTCTGTCATACACACATATTATGTCATACTGTTTTGCCACAATTAATATGGATCTGACATTACGTCTTAACCATCTCCATGCTGAAGGCAAACAGAGATGCCCCCAAAGAGCTGTCTGTGCTTAGTAGGCAACCCGAGTGTTAACTAATGAGACATGCATGGCTGTTTATATATGCGTTATTTTCTAGGTTTAGTTTCTAGTATGGTAGTATTTGATAATGCCTGAAAATGTCTTGTGGAAGTGAATTGTTTTATCTTTGGCATAATGTTAACATAAGGGCGATATAGGTAGTATTGTTTCCTGTGCATATCAGTATTGGTGTTGGTCTGTTTCCAGTAGCACTGATGTGTGAAGTCCGCTCATATCATCCCATGTATATATCATGTATATCTTCCTTCAAGTCGCTGTTCAACATTTCTGTCACAGGTGTGAATGGAAAGAATAGGATACTGTGAAAGATACTATGAACACTGCAATTTATTGATATGGTTTCAGTAATGGTACATTCTAACTTTGAGATGGGTCTGTTGTAAGAATGGGCCAGGCATAGTAAACTTTGAGATGGGTCTGTTGTAAGTATGGGCCAGGCATAGTAAACTTTGAGATGGGTCTTGTAAGTAAGGGCCAGGCATAGTAAACTTTGAGATGGGTCTTGTAAGTAAGGGCCAGGCATGCTGCCACTGGGCTGGTCCCACGCTAGTAGTCGTGTTACTATATCACTAACGATGATGATGACCAACAGACTAGTTTACAGTCAAGTATATAGTACACCTGTTTATTCTACAGATGCCAGGGATGCCTATTTCAGCACGTATATTCATTTTAAGAAATCTAGCTTTTGTCAGACCCCCGCTGAAAACTTGGAACATTTTCCGCCTCGACCACTGTGACACAGTGACATTCTCATTGTGCGTGGTTCTGACCTCGAATCCTGATTTCAATATTTTCATGTTTGCTTTTGTTTTGGTCATTTTTGAAATTAGCAATATTCCTTTTTGTTACTTTTATGTTTATATTTTTTGTTCGTTTATTTTTGGAGGCTATTTGTTCAGATTTGCCATAAATTATAGACATGTCTCTCGATTATCTTCAGTAATGTTTGAGAAGGATTTTTTTTTTAAATGCCATATATAAACCATCTTGCCTTTAATATTTATTCAACTAATTAAAAGCATACATACAATCTGGTCTTAATAGGATTTCTGTTCAAAATCTTCAAAGGCTAAATGTTTCCCTACAATTAGAGAAGCTTGCGAAGTAATCATACAAGTGCTATTGTGTCCTACACATACGTTCCATGGTCAGTATTTTGTTGACATCTGTCCCGTTCCCTGTGGCGTCTATACCTGCCAGGTGTGCATCTGTACTCGTCTTCTGTACATCTGCATCTGTGCATGTATGCTGTGTGTTTCCATCTGTACATGTAAGTGTTTTGGCCTGTGTATGGTTGTTAAGTATAGGAAGAGTGAAATGATTGAAGTGATGACATTAGGGTAGAACTAATCCACCTTCATCTAACAGCAATACCTTCAACTCAATATGCCCAGCATAACAAATATATCGAAGAATCTTTATTATAATTTTATTTAATTATTCACATATTTTGTTTTGGTATTATTCTATTGCCAGTGGTAAACTGGGAGCTATATGCTAATACAAGTGTATTTTCTTTGTCCATGTACTGCAGGTTTTGTCTGAACAATGATGAAAGTGGATTATCAGTGGAAGCTTGTGAAATTAGAATAAATTTGTGCTGATCATGATAGAAGTTCAAGTGAAGTGTGACATCGCTATTAGAAATAATATTTACTAATTTATAGTCTTGTATGATATGCAGAACACAAATCTTAAAGATCTATGTGTATGTGGTGTTTGCCGGGCAATGCATTCAGTAGAGGCCATGATGGACTTGCCTGTTGGTGTCTGCATGTGTTCAGTCTCTAGACTTTAGTCTACAGGTGTATGTATGTAGACGCGCCTGTTGGTGTCTGCACGTGTACAGTCTATAGACTTTCGTCTACAGGTGTATGTATGTAGACTTGCCTGTTGGGTGTCTGCATGTGTCCAGTCTATAGACTTTCGTCTACAGGTGTATGTATGTAGACTTGCCTGTTTGTGTCTACATGTTCTTCTGTCTATGGACTTTTGTTTGTCTACAGGTGTATATATATATAAATATATAGACTTGCCTACTCACCTTTCCTTCAATATTCAATATTGAATGTATAATGCATGGACGATTTGAGTAGATGATATTATTTACACATGTTGAAAATATTTAATAGTCACGCCTTCAAATATTTCATTAAGAATTAATTGTTCTTTCCATTTTACCACAATGTAGCCATCTTGCAAGTGTCCATTGATGATATGGTGATTTGACCATATTTTCTATGATTTCAGGGCTAAGATTATATAAACATGCAAACAAATCTAATTTTTGAATAAATATTCAAAAAGGAAAAAGAATGTATCATTTTCATTTCAAACAAGACAATGTTGTTGATGACTGGTATGTGGGTCAATGTTGTTGTTATGTGAGACAATGTTGTTGATGACTTGTGTTGGTGAGCGATGTTCTTAACCCTGGAGATTGCCTAAAGAGCAGAGTCTGTACCTACTGAGGCTACTCCAGGATGACGGGAGAAACCGTATAAAGTAGCGGGACGTCATAAATACAGACCATCCTCTGTAGAGCTGGATTTCAGTATCTTCATTGAACTCACTGTAGCTCTTGGAAAGTATTTTGGGAACTGGGTCCGAGCTATGTGAATGCAGCAATTTATTTTTAATTTAGATTTTATTTTACATTTTGTAAATAGAAACATGTACAAACGTCTGTCGCCTGTGTTATTCTGAAACAAATCCTAAATTCAGAAGACGCGTT
Organism: Lepetodrilus galriftensis; assembly: GCA_032361785.1. Lineage (NCBI taxonomy): Eukaryota > Metazoa > Mollusca > Gastropoda > Lepetellida > Lepetodrilidae > Lepetodrilus > Lepetodrilus galriftensis. Next base: position 4,553 of record JAUTBZ010128283.1, on the reverse strand, counting down.
TTCAGCCTAACTTTTTCAGTAGTCTTTTTTTGTTAGTTAGGGTTTAGAGCAGCTTTCAAGATTCTTTCAGTGATATCATGACATGTCAGTTTAGGGCAGAAGGAAACCCACAACATCCCTAGCACTGAATATGTTGCAGTAAACCTGCAAGAACCGACTGGTACTGACAAGACCAAGGATTAAATCTGCATTGCCTCTCTACAGACAGCACATTTAATCATGATTGCATCAGAAAATTCTTTGGAATTTTCGGTAATTAATTATAGACGGGGTATCTTGGCAAGGTGACAGGCTATCCAAAGTTGTAGGCCATTCTAGTCTTGCAAGCTTGGAACAGATTGAAGGGCGAGTAAGATATTTAGAACG
>JAUTBZ010128272.1:0-14612 GCA_032361785.1 Lepetodrilus galriftensis | reverse complement strand
GAGTCGGAATATCAACAGCTAGTATCGGAACCTAAACGACGAAGAAACCAGCTGGAGACGATCTCATCGTTTTGGTTACGATACTAGTTGTTATTTATTCGATAGTTGATATCAAAATAAATAAAGTTGATGTTTAATTATGACTTTTGCATCAAGTAATGCGTGATACCATTGTACTAGTTCTACCTACACTTTTTGTGTATTAGGTCGGGGGGTATGATAAAACCCAGTATGCTTCTGACGGGCCTGCGTATGTATATTACAAATATAGGGCTACTACTGATGTTTACCAAAACAGTGCAAGATATTGCATAGTTGAGCATTCAAGTTATAACAATAAATCCCAAACACAGTTGCCCCCCCAAGGAAAAAAAGTTAGCTACGGCCCTGTAGAGAGATATATATAGAGAGAGATAGAGAGAGAGAGAAAGAGAAAGATAGAGATAGAGACAACCCATGGCATCTATTTTCTGATCTACATCAAAGGTAATGCTTCTCTTTTGATCTTCCATTATCCATCTGAAAAACAACTGCAACATGCTGTCATGCAACATCGCTCTACAACGGAACACTGTCACTTACTTCTGCACGTGGTTGATAGAGACAGCGCGTGGCCCAGCCCTTCGACTGACAATATTATTATGTTGTTACTTCTCATCATTGATAACATTAGCATAGATTAAAACATATAATAAAACAATGCCACTGGAATGCTGGGTTGGAAGTAAACAGGTTTGACTATGACATGTCACGTGATGTCACGTGATCCTGCCATGCTTGACGTTTACTTAATCAATTTTCTCCATTTCTGCTACTGCATTTCAAGTGATATGTAAATCAAACGTAGAGTTATCACGGCTGTCACTACTGTCAGGGTCAGATAGCAGTGTGAAGGTGTTGTCCTAGGATAGCAGTGTGTTGTCCTAGGATAGCAGTGTGTTGTCCTGCAGTGTGTTGTCCTGGGTATAGCAGTGTGTTGTCCTGGGTATAGCAGTGTCTTGTCCCGGGTAAAGCAGTGTGTTGTCCTGGGAATAGCAGTGTCTTGTCCTGGGTATAGCAGTGTCTTGTCCCGGGTATAGCAGTGTGTTGTCCTGGGAATAGCAGTGTCTTGTCCCGGGTATACGGCTGGTAAATGCATATGTTTATGACACGAAAGTCGCAACCCTTTCACTTTCCCCTGCCATGTGACATGCGACACGTACATTGTGTTCTGGAATCAACAACTTCACCGCGGTTTCTTCTCAACAATTACTGAATCAGTCCAAGTAAATCTGTGCTTATATATAGTCACACCAAGATATACTGATATAGTGTACTAAATAAAATCACTGGTTATATGATGAACATTTCACACTAGTTTAAGCCTTAGTATTGCTATATTGATTATTGACAGTATTGTAACACCGGAAGTACTATTTCACGATATAACTACGACCACATTTGGTAGGTGACGCAGCAGTTCGTAAATTAATAGTATAAGTTTAGAGTTTAGTCTAGATGAGTAGGCACACACGTGTATGTACGACCAAAAGGCGGACGGTTGGGGTTGGGGTGGAGATACATGGAGTGGGGTGCGGGTGCGGGTGTATCCATGTGTAGTGGAAATCCCAATACGGTACGTAGTGAATGTTTTCCATGTACGAGATCAGAAACGTGGCGCGGAGGCAGAATACATGGATATTGGATTTCTGAATGAAAAACTCTGCCACCTATCTCACTTAATATTGTACAAATGTGTTATTCTGCCAGCCAGTGCTTGCTTGATAACAAGAAGTGCATACCATTTCCATTTGTATCCAATCTAGTCATCCCTGGAGATTTGCTGACGATAACGCGCTTCTTTCTTTTGGGATGAACTTTTATGGGTTACGTTTCGTTATCTAAGATTTGTAGGAAACGCAGTGCAGGCCAAAACGCGATCTTTGATCCTAAACGTGTAATTCATCTTACGTGGGTTGGAGGTGAGAAGTCATCCATCATGTCCACGTCCTGTAGTTAGAACATCTCTCCTGGGAGCCGAGCAACGGCCGCCATTACTGAAGAACTTTCCTTCCACGAACGGGCGCCATTTTATCAGGAGAAAAAAAACATCAGTGGAAGTTTTCAGAATTCAAGATCTGTTTACAGAATACATGATGTTTGCGAATCTCGTCAGTACATAGAACTGGGGGCGTACGGATGTCCTGCTGTAGATATCAATGTCCTACAAGTACATGCCCTGGTTACAGAGGCCCTGTACAGGTTATCTCAATGACACGAGGTTCTACTGAGGATGAGTGGGTTGAAGGAATTCCGTGTTACACACATATTGTGGAGATACATTCAATCTCGACCTCATTAGCAACAGAAAACATGTTAAAATACAAGTTTTTATTCCATATTTTAGCGTACACAACACGGAGCAAGGGCTGGTGGTGGTGGTGGTGGAGGAGGTTAAAGTGTGGGGGAGGGGGAGGGGGCATCTCGCACTATGTACCATTACATCTCTACTAACACATAGCAGAACTATATTAATAACCAGACACATTCTCCCTATTGACGGTCTTTGAAATAACTCGTATGGTTAACATATCTTCTGATAACAGCATTATACACTCGATCACTTGGATGGCTCGGTTATCCAGTCCTCAAAATTATATTTAATGTATTTAAGTTCCAGCTCTGGTTACTTGTTTACGGGAATCACGTATACCCTGCATTATCATTGAACTGCCTGCCTTTGTTAAGACCTGAATTAAACCCCACTTACAGGGCCGCCAGAGTAAGGTGCGACAACATATATCTATACTGTATACGTAAAGAATACACTTCCATTGTGTGCTGCTTTTTGTCTCCCCGCGTGTGAGTACAGTTTGGCTAGTTTATGTCTCTGTGTCATCGGGTTCTGACATGATAGCTTCCTGTAACTCATAATTACTGCAGGTTCTAACCCCAGGATAAGCATTCCATTGTGGTGACTCGTGTATATATAATACATACAGTACACACCAACCGAACATGAAGTCCATAAATAATTCCATAAGTAGATATTAACTGAAATGTCAGTTTGTAGCTACTGTTTTTCATTTCAACGGCAGCATATGTTGCTGACAGCATCGATTGGTTCCCTATTAGATTTCAACACTTTAAAAACAAAAACAGGAATATGTATGAGTTAACTGAATATGAACTACAGCTTAATGAGTAGCCTGGCACATCTGTGCTCTAATATGCAAGTCAATTTTACACAGTATTTGCTTTTAACATGAATTAACAGTCACAGGTCTCATCTCCAGAGTAGATTACCTCCCCTCCTGGGTGCACTAACACCGCTATTACTTCCTATCAGTTAGCCTCACGTCCGTGCTTGGTTGCATTAGCATTAGACTATACCAGTACAATTATGTATCAATACAAACATCCTTCTTATTGTATCAACAGCATTTCTTCCCCTGATAACTACTGTGAAATTACGTCCTCTGATGACAACAGTAACATTGCTTCGCCTGATGACAACAGTAACACTGCTTCGCCTGATTGCTAAAGTAGTATGGGTTCTTCTCATGGCTACAGTATTGCCAGTAACCTATTGCTAATGTTACTGGTAATATCGTTGTCATTAGAGGAGGTAATGCTAATATAACTCTTCCTGCTACAGTACAGTGGCATTATAGTTCCTCCCAAGGATCCCGGCGCAGCCAACACACAGTACATGCACTAAACTTGTACTTGTATTATTAGCGTGTATTTGTACTTGTACAATTAGCTTGTACACAGGCTTGTACTATAGGTTATATAATAGTTTGTACTATACTGTAGCTTCTAATACAGCTTGTACTATGGATTCTAATGTGTAATGTAGCTTGTGCTATAGCTTGTACTATGGATTGTATACTGTTGTTTGTATTGTAGGCTATACTCTAGCTTGTACTGTGTGCTGTACTCTAGCTTGTACTATATTTTGTATTGTAGCTTGTACTATATTTTGCATTGTAGCTTGTACTCTATAGTGTATCATGACTTGTATTGTAGCTTGTACTGTAGCTTGTACTGTATAGCTTGTAATATGGCTTGTACTAGACATACATATAGGTGAATGGCATACCATGCTTTCTGTGGCTGATGTGTTGATGACGACGGCAAATAAGTGACTCAAATATCGGAGAGAGATGGATGCAAGAGACGGACATTATGGAAATAGTAAGCTGTCAATGATATTCACTTGAGACACATTACCATATGCTACACGATCCCGTCCACTGAAGCAGCGGTCGCTGATAGACCCCACAATACAGCCCTCTGATAGCCCCCACAATACACGCCTCTGATAGCCCTCACAATACACGCCTCTGCCAACGGACGTCCTGATGCCAATCTCTGGGAATATTCCATTCCGTTCTCACGACATCACAGCAGATACTAGTCACTATCGGCTGCTAACGATATGCTGGTATGCTACCCTCATGTCCAGCCTGCAGAATAAGTATATCAATCATATCTATTATTCAGGTAACCGAGTAACTCATCCATGCTAATCTGACAGAATAACTTCCCAGATCACACTATAACTTATTTTTGCTCATTACTGTACAGATAAACTCGCTGGTGCCCACAGACCAACGAATACTATATGTTAGTATACTCCCTTGAATTATAGTATGTGTATTGTATGCACATTTCCTGCAATTTACTGTATGTCTCTATGCATCATAATAATACAATATTCTATGACTTCTGCATGAGCACGAACGGGTTATTCTGTATGATGGGCAAGATTGAGTTACTGAATAAATCACAACATAATTTTATTCTCATAAATTCAATCTTGCCCATCTGACAGAATAACCCGTTCGTGTCCAGAAGTCACAGAATAGCTTACTATTGACCACAACTTAAGGATTGACACATCCATGGCCGCTGACGGAAGTCATTCCAACTCATTCCTCCAAGTCCGTCCCCGCCAGGCAGAGACAGTCGCATCTATTTAAATCTGTCAATACACAAATTGAACACCTATGATCAATTGTGTGCAATAGGCCAGTAGCGCATACTACTATACTGTCTGTGGTAGACTCCTATTGTTTTTGCGAAGTTGTAATGAAAAGTATCGATTTGTTCATCTGGAAGCGACAGTGGAGCACATTTAAGTGTGTGTTTTTCTAGTTGCAACCTCTGGCTTTGAAACAATTGCCTGATGACGTGTACAGACACGTGGACATCGCAACAACAACGACAACAGACATATATTATCTCACTTCGACAGGTCTCATCACTTTGTGGATGTTACAGCATGAGGATAATTTCATGAAACACAACCTGGTAATGCAAGACTTGACTAATTATTCTAATGTTTGCCCATCAATGTGGATGCCAAATATATCCAAACTTGAATTCTAGGTAGCGCTATTAATAGTTTTAACATTGAGTAGTAACACTAATTATATTGATTCATTAACAGTCCCAACGCATTAAAATGCATTAGGAGTGTTCATGAATCAATATAATTATTGTTACTACTCAATTGTGTTTTTATAACAACTGTCGATCGATGCTGTTTAAGCCATTCCATGTAGGATGTCCTTGCAGACACGAGTGTTACTAATTACAACTATCACAAAACAACGCAAGACATATCGCCTATTGTCCACCGTAGACCAATGCTCATCAGAAACATGCATTGAAAAACATGCAGTTTGTTTTCCGGTCTTAATAAAGGGACACTTTGGCTTTCCGATGCTTATATATGTGCCATCTATTAGTTGCACACTGAAGTGCATTGTATGTTGGATGTGGATGCAGGTCCCACGGTTATGCAATCAATCAGATGTGAGGACGTCAACAATACTCGCAGCCATCAATAACCTAGTGCACAGCTCAATCCGGCTTTATATAATGTTCATTTGAAATCACTCAAAGCTGAATAGAGTCGCCACAGATTGATCAATAGTGCCTGGCAGCTTAATGTGCACATGATAAACCCGCTAACTGTTGTATTGAAATACGCAGCCGACCAGACAAGTGGACACACACGCATCCTACGTTCTTCATGACGAGTTCACATTGCTGCATTATAGTTTGTACTTTGTGCAATCCTTCAACTCCAGGCTTGTGTCGTCATCTCGATGTAATCTACATATCTGAACCTGCCAGCTTTTACAACCACTGACTCTACTGTCGTCATCATAGAACCACGTTGATACTACATGTATATATAATACTTGGTAACTTGAATGTACGTATACTCAGACTAGTACCTTGATTTCATTTCCATTCGTGTTGTCTGGACTCCAGACTAGTGTATAGGGGAGACATGGTATAGTCTACATGGACTTATTGATAGAAGTATACAAGTATGCGTACTCATAACTTTGCTAGTAATTACGCATTGTGTTCATGTTTCAACAATGTGGAAACAAGTTCAGAATTAGTAATTGCCGGTATCAAATTGCATTAATTAATTACATATAGTAGATATTCCGGAAATAAAATACAGTAGTTTAAACATTATCATATTTCTGATAGGAGATGAGTAGATTATATATATACGAGATCAGCAATATTTGGCTGTAATCGATTCATCACTCGACCAACTATAGGGTGATAGGGTTACACTGAGTGATGTCATTCACAATAGAACACCTCGTGTTTCACCCGAGAGAGGTCAGGACAGGTCAGATGTACACTCTCCATTTGGCAGGAGTAAACCCTCGAGTATGACAGCTGCTAGCCAGCGAACGAAAGCACGTGTGCATTAAACACATACATATTCGTATGTTTAAACATGTTCATTTGAAGAAGTGTCAATTTAATTAATACGTTTATTTTTTTCACATATTGATTGACTCGGTGTTTAATCTTGCCGTTCGATTCAAGCACTCACCGCGCATGCACCATGACTCAACTCTCGCACCAGTAGAGTGATGAATCGAATACACCCTGTGACTTTATTAACATGTACATGTAAAATACATGTACAGATATAGGTCAGCATTATACAAAAACGTGTGTATCACTGGGAAATGCAGACATATGGCCAACGATTGAACGTATTGTTGCCATCCCGAAACTGGGAGAGTGGCTTTTGTCACAGGCAGATACTCACCAGGACGTTGAGATGGAACATATTGCACACGTCTGAAGGGATGGAGCAAGGACAGTATACATAGCTTTATTATGACTATTGTTATTACAAGTAGTGGCCTCATCTGATCTGTTGGGGACAATCTCACATGTTTGATATCGAGTGTTCTTACACCTCGGTTGAAGAGATCACTGTGTGATATTTATTTGGTAACACGCGTTATCATGTTTTAAGGCTGATGATTGGTTGTTCCATAGCAACGACCTGAGGTCATTGGCGGGAACGGTTTTCATTCATAAGTAAAGGTATCGGTAATGTCACCAATAATTACGTTTTCTTGTAGAAACATGTGTAATGCGAATATTGAACATTACTTGTCATGGTTTGTATTTTTTTAGTCGATGTGTTCCGTTGACTTGTTTTTACTTGCTTCTCGCTCTCATTCCTGTTGGCGTAACAATATTTACTTGGTGGTTAATTGGTAGGTAGGTATACATATAGGTATCCTGTCAAGTTGTATTGTATCCATATGGACGCCTGGAATCTTCAAATATAGCTCATTTTCCAGATTAAAAAGTAATTTCTAACGGCGTGTGAGAAATATGCTAGTAATATACTAAACTATAATGTCCGTTATATACCATGGCATTTATGTTACAACTCGTTGTTTTCAAACGTATCTAATTCGCTTTCACTCGTTAGAAACGAATTGAAAACAACTCGTTGTAAGATAAATTGCATCAAACGGACAAGAGTTTCGTATTCTCTATAATAGTTATGCAACATAAGTGGTAGGAGATAATGTATGTAATCAATATACAATCGAAGTATACCGGTATTAAAGTACTTTTGACATTCCACGTACAGCGCGTGTCGATTTCAACATACGATTGACATGTTTACACAAGATGCATTCAAATGTTTTGTCTGCTGCAGTATATGTCGTCTGCTACATATTGATTGTATATGCCGTTACGTTTTATTTATCCTCGAGACTGTAGATATTAACACAAACTCACCATAAAATATATTGTTGAAACTTGTAATTTGAATGGTCTCCATCGTGTGTAAATCAGTCTTATTTACAAACGTCTTCATTTCTGGACTTGACGAACCATCGTCTATTGATGCTATTTTATAATGTTTTCTTCAAATTTGACTATTATATGTTGCATAAAAACAATACCCCACGTTGTACTAGATTAACTTTCCCTCGTTAAATTAATGTTGCAAGTCACTCGCTGAAGCTCGCGAGATACAAGGGTGGTGTTCCATTGACAGTGTTGGACGCACATTCTGGACAGGGCCGGGGGCTGCTCCTTTCTAGCTGTCCTGTCTGTACTTTCTTTCCGACGCATGTTCAGTTACCAAGGATCAACACCACACAGTGTAACGGCGCACGCGTCACACAGAAAGTACAGACAGAACAGCTAGAAAGGAGCAGCCCCCTGTCCAGAATGTGCGTCCAACACTGTCAATGGAACACCACCAAGATGTATTTCAATCGTGGAAAAGATAATCTGTACTATCTAGTACAGAGTGGGTTATTGTATATCTATTGATATCTTCGTTCTGCGGAAATAAGGTTGCCAGATACAGTATACACATTCTCGATGAGAACAAAGCACATTCCCACGATCCACGTTGAGGAGATGTCTTTGTTATGTCGCATTGAACGACGTCATACCGGGTATAAGCGGAAACTATCGCGTGGTACGTTATGTCAAAACGAAGGGATAATGCTGGGAAAATAACGCTTAATTCCATGCTGGACACATAATTGTACTCTCTCGAGTTCCCTCTCAACTATATTTATTTCAAAAACAGCGATGCTTAGTGAATCGATTTGTAGACTTGTGGTTAAATACAATTACTAAGAGTAACTTTAAATTCACGTAATCTCAATAGATCATGAGAGAAATAGGGAAATAGTTTACGTATAAATAAGTAGCGTGGTCAGACTATAGGAATCACGTGGTCGGACTATAGGAATCACGTGAGCTGCTGTTAGGATACTAAATTAAGAGTGTAATATATATTGAAACCGGAACGCTTTGATAAAAAGCGGACAAGACGACGCCAGAAACGGGAAGTCCAGCACCCCAGGGGCAGATGGTTCGTGTTAAACTACGCCACTATTGTTGTTTCCGTCGCATTAAGTATTCAATACAGGTTTGCCCCGGGCGTTTTATCTTATTGAAATCTTGACGATAACAAGACAAAAACATTAGCTGTCCAAAGTAGAATAGGAGACGGCAATCACCTGGAACTGATAGTGGATTTCAAAATTGCTAAAGATGCGCAGACAATTATTGTCTTCCATGTCGATCGAAAATACGATAGAACAGTTTTCTTTTGGTAGCCATTAACGGAAGATAGTTGTGTGCGATATGTCGTAGGAACTAGTCGGGAGATGTACCATGTTCAGACTCAGAGTAGCCACTGCTATAGAATTAGGCATTCATCGTAACCATTTCAGACAATACAAGACTAGTTCATGGGCGCGACTTTGATAATGCAATAATCCAGACTTTGAAGATTTCTCGATTAATGTATTCCATTCTTACCATCTTCGTGTCAATACTTACTGACCGAGTCAATATTAGCATGTTGGAACTGTGTAATGAAACTGCACTGTACTCGCGTGAATCCAGGAGTGTTAACACGGTTTTGTTCAATCCGATCAAATTTGACGTCAATGTATAGTGCTGATTGGATAACATCCTCCGTGTAATGTGGGACGAGACAATGCGCGGTGACGGGACAGTATTGGATAGTTCCCAATAGACAAGGTCGTCAATCCTTCCTTTATCACCAACATTTGAAAACCAGAACACCCGAACTTCTGTAATTCCACTTTGGAACTTTACTTTAATGGCAGAAAAATAAAACTCTTACATCTTATACTTGTGAGTTTCAGCAAATATAATATTAGTAACGGCCATATTTGCTTGGCCTCAAAATAAAAATATCTTTCTTGTACTTTGTCGACAAGTTGTTGGTAATCTGTGTTACATCTACAATATACACAGAATAGTAAATAATATTAAAATAGAAAATACTAAACTATGGATGTGCAACAAATTAAGTCTTTGAGAATCTATTTATACAAATAATATATGCATGTTATAAGCTTGAATCTTCAATCACAAACAATACCCACTTGGGGCGACTCCACAATATAGAATAAAATAAAGTCTATTTTCTTTTTTTCACATTTTTCATTTGGACTATAAAATATCGTCAGCTGATAAAATATAATTTAAAAACGGAATCTTACACCGCCGAGTCTCGTGAACAGAACACACCACCTGCACGTGCATCCCGCTTGCATCTTGGAATGCACGTGCTGCGTCCGTTAATAACACATATACCACATATAAAGCAACGTTCAGCTGCACAAAACATACACTTAAATTATAGTCTCTCTCCTTGTCGGATATAGGGAAATACAGATATTCAAAGAATAAAATACTCTTATAAGTAATATTAATATAATACTTTTGGATAAACGCACATGTATATATCCACTTTGCACTTTGAATATTCACATAATATTCAATATAATAACACATATAATAGGCAATATAGATCAATATTGATCAACGTAGAGCGTGGGCTAGTAATCTCATTTGCTCGTGAACGTAGCAAGGTCCGAGTAAGAATGTCCGCCGGTTCTTTGCGGAACCAGTCAGTAGGCGTGTCCAGAGACCAGTCAGGGAAGGAGTAGCACGTGAACACCACGTTATAGTAATACGAGGAAAAAGAGAAAACTCAAGAAAATATTCGAATTGCCTGAGTTGGTGCTTGTTGGCATACCGGACATGACCTCTCCGTCAGTGGTTGATCCATGATGGTTGCGGCGCAGGTCATACAGAAGAGATTGTGACCACACGGGACGAGGGCGGCCACAATCTCGTGGTCATTGCAGACAAGACATGTCTTTCTTGGTCGTATGGGGGACGGGCCTGTTATCCCGGTGGTAATGGGGCCGCTTGCATCGCTGGTGGGGGTGGGGCTGGAGGTGGCAGTGCTGCTGTGGGTGGGAGACCCGCTGGAGGTAGACACACACGCGTAACCATTGGTAAGGGTGGGGGGAGAGGTGGTACTGCAAAATCCATTCGACATTCCCGAGCTGAGGGGATCGCTGCGGATGCGCCGGACCATTTGATGGTCCCCGTTGATGCTTTGAGCCGGGGAGGAGGTCATATTGCTAGGAGGGCTGGATGACGCAGACGTCCCGTTGTCTGTGAGAGGTGGGGAGATTCGTGAGGTGGGGCACATGCCCCCAGCAAAGCTGCTGCTCCTTCTGGGGCTGGTGGAAGGGGGAGAGTTCGTATTGCCGAAGATTGAGACTAGAGAGTTGCGATTGTCACTGCTGAAGTCGGGCCACACCGACGGGGAGGGTGGGATGGGGTCGAATGACGGTGACCCGATTCCTTCGTCGTTATCGTAGACACTAAAGCCATTGAATGCACCGAATCCGTTATTGAGGTGGTTGGGGAAGTCGGGGGAGATTTTCGCGGATGACGTAGACCCGTTGACAGGAGGAAAGTTGAATATTGTCGTTTCTTGACTCCTTCGCGACAACATGTTCGTTCCGTTCACAGTGCCGCCGTTGTTGCTGCCGTACGTAGTAAATGCTGACCCGGAGGTCGTGTGTGGTTTGTAGATTGACCCCATAAAGTCCCCATTGAGCTCATGGAAGCCTGAATCGAGTCCGTTACTATGGAAGTCCTCGCCCCCGTGATTCGGGGGAAGATTGGTCGTGTCAACTAGCCCACCCGTCCTCATGGCTATGTGGCTCTCGATCTCTTGACGTGCCTTCTCCACGTTATCCGGAAGGCCCGTTACTTCGAACACTGGTTCTTTGTCACGACTAGGGGTAACGATATAGGTGTGCGTTTGTTGCTGAATTCTTTTGATTGTAGCACCTTTGGGTCCCACGACTAAACCGACGACGCGGTAAGGGACCCGGACTTGTATCGTCACCTGGCCCGGGGCGTTGGGACTAGGGGGCCCGGGCGTCAGGGTGGACCCATTACTGGACCCCACACTAGACACACTGGAGTTTCTCCTGGACGCGCGAATCTGACTGAAGTGTTCCGCGGCGGACAGGATCTCTCTTTTAGCGGAGGCGACATCTTCCTTGCGCCCGGTGACCACGAAGACCGGCTCCTCTCCACGGACAGGTGTTTTGATGTAGGTGTTTGTCTTGGCACGGAGAGCCTTGATCTTGCAGCCTGGAAGTAAACAAGACAGTGAGATGGGATTGCTCAGACAGACAAGCTAACGACAAGTCAAGTCACGTCTAGGCGTAACGCTTAGTCAACATTCAGTGCTAAAATATTTACACTATCGACATTTGACATGACCGTTAGAACAGGTATTATTTGGTTGTAATTTAAATGCAAAAAGTAGTTATGGAATTAGTGTTGGGTTTAATGTATATGATATGGAGCCAAATGCTATGCAATATTACATTGCACTATTACCATTAATTCTCATGACCAATTGGACATGTATGCAATTACAAGATTGGAGGCTTCTAGACTGTCGCCTGGGTTAGAGTGCGAGCTATGCTAATGAGTTGTTGAGATGCCTTAACTAGGAGTAGAACAGGAAGGAAAACGTGCACATTTGCCTACAAAGCTAATTGATTAGAGAGAGGTCTTCCGCCCTACATTTCCTAGGCTTCCCACAAGTTAATTAGGCCAAGCAGACGGAAACTCGGTCCCAGTAGTGACGCCTGTCTGTTCAAGGACGAGAGTGGGTGGAGCTGCGCACTTCACTCATTACCCCGGTTTAGCTTACACACCTATGATGTACTGGTATTACAGACACACCAGTACGCTGTATGCACATGGTAAATCACTACACGCCATCGACAGGCACACTAATCAAATACGTATTACTGACAGCAAACTCCAATACAACCAACTTCATGAATTAATTGATGTACATATGACACCATAATACTTAAGAGTTAGTAAAACAATAGGTTTTCACACACACACACACACACACACACACACACACACACACACACACACTAAATAAAGATTGAACAGCTAAAGTAATTTGGACCCTTCTATTTAAAACAACATTAATTAATATATTAGACCACACTGCAGTCAAATTATTAAACTAACCCAATTGAACCAGTAAGTAACGCAACATTAGGCCCACGACGAGAGTGATACACGATACGAGTTTGACCATTCTATGAAATAATTATTCAACTTATTAGCAACAGAACAATACGGATGTAGTTTCATGTTCCTCTGAGGAAGTAACATTTCTGAGCATAGCACGGTGACATGCAACATTTACAGATGCTGATATAATGTTGTGTTACTCACTGAACGGAAAGTGTCGTACACGATAAATAGACCAATAATATCATCAATATATTAACACGATGGAGTGAGCGAGTGATGTGTTACATTTAACATGTTTAATGTATACATGTACTGTTCGATTTAGCGTTATCAGTCTCGTTCAGACAACACTACGAGGCAGCGATATATTAATATATGGGATACTATATCATACCTGTCAAGTGTTATTTGTACTTGTGATAAACATGCAATAGTAAACAGTGGTATTTGTAGATTCCTAAAACGTCGCACATACTATACTGTACTGTATACTTTCACTCTACTATAGGCGCATGAACATGATGACTATTCACCTTCGAGCTGGCCAATAGATGACCGGTGCTCGTGTACGAATGTGTGGTGTATGTGTCACTGTGTGGTGTATGTGTCACTGTGTGGTGTATGCGTCACTGTGTGTGCGTGTGCGTGTGCAACTTCGCGACATATGATCCTAGGTATGTGCAAATACGTATAAACTAGGTTTCAATTAACACAATAGTGACAATACCAACAATTTTGGCAAAATCAAAATGCACGCTTTTTAAATTATAAAGAACAGTAATCTAGGTATGTTTATAATTTAAATAAACATAATTATCACATGGCTCGTGAGTACCTGTTGTTTGTATATTGTACTACCAAATTAACTGGGTAAAGTCGATAATATAGTTTATTTGCTTATGAATACATATGCAATTGCTGCCGATTTGAAATTTAATAAACACAATTCTACACCATTTCTGTTCGGATTCAACTGACATTGTCTATTCTATATGTAAACATGAACTATGACACTGAAAGCGTTTACATTACACCCGTTAAAGAATTCTAGCATTCATTCATTTACGTGATAATGACAACCTTCCTATTACACTGTATGAGATCCGACAGCATATCTGTTGATGTCGTTTGGTTGATCCGAAAGACTAGGTTACGTGGGACATAATATTTAAAAAAACCGATACCGTACGTGTGTGGAATTATGATTGGACATAGACGAACGTAAAAGTATTAACTCTTGTACGACAGCGATATATAATACCCCGTGATGCTATCATGCTTTGGGTGAGAATATAACATATGTGTAGGTGTGTTTCTCTCTCTCTCTCTCTCTGTGTGTGTGTGTGTGTGTGTGTGTGTGTGTGTGTGTGTGTGTGTGTGTGTGTGTGTGT
>JAUTBZ010128261.1:0-14613 GCA_032361785.1 Lepetodrilus galriftensis | reverse complement strand
TAGATTTATATGGGGTTTGCATCAAAGTATTTCCCTTACGCTCCTGAACATGAGAATATATCACAAAGTATGATTTTGTTATTTCTGTCATGGCTACTTTAGGACATCTTAGGTTGTCTACAACCAAGTGATAGTTAATACAGTTTATAACCGTAATTCACACTGAATACAAAAATCCTGATTCCCAGGCCGAATGAGAATCTTGGAGGATTAAGATCGTAATTTATATGGCAAGAACATAGAACAATACGCATGATTATGAGGCAAACTGTAGCATAGCGCTCTCAACTTTATACGTCGATCAGTACCGTGGAGTGTTGTAATGCTAATGCAGTGAACGTCATTATCAGAACGATTGAAGCGCACCCATTGTCTTCAAACTACAGCCAGCGGGAGAGTTGTATAGCAAGCAGCTAACACCGCGTTCCTGATAAATATTTGCCGAATTCATCGTCTGACTGACTTCTTCTTAACTGCTAATGGATCAACATGTGAGTTCCCAGGGATGTGTTCCGTGGCAAAGGAAGTTAAACGGCTCACGGCAGCCCCTGGGAAATTGATTTCAATTGAGTCTTCAGGATTATTCAGTAAACGTTAAACACAGATCCGGAAAGAAATGTACGAATTGTTTCGTTCTTGAAATAGATTTTAATTATCGTTAAAGCCAAATTCAAAAGTCAGGTAATACTTCATTTCACGAGTGTATAGGAGATTAATCAGCATGACTAACCTACGTACGCTATTACTTAATATTCCGTGATCGCTGTAGAAATAAGTCACTAGTTATTAAGTTAGTGTTAAATCAAGTATACCCGAAACTACAGACGCAACTACCACTGGGGACTTCCGTTCATTCAATTGGTGTCAGAAATACATGTAAAATATGGATCAGAGTGAACTCATTTGACCGGTGTGTGAATCAGGGACCATACAATCCGTACCCTTTTGTAAATATACGCTAGAACTTTGAATATAATACTAGTAGGCCTGATATTGTGACATATTCTTGAATTCGGGACAGTCATACCATAATTATTCTTCTGTTTCATTTAATAGTTGTTTAAAAGTTTGGTTGAAACACTGTTCTCTATGGAAAATATAATTGAATCGTATTCAGACGTTGGAACTTTTACAGTATGCCGTATGGGATCTAACATTGCGTATGCTAACTAAACTAGCAATGATCGTGCAGACGATATTCAGATGAATAGAAAGGACGATTTTAAAAGCGATTTAGCGTAATTACACGTAACCACAGCAAACTCCAGTACGAAGAATGGATACGATGTTTCTAAACATAAGGTTGGAGACGTGTTTTCTACGTCCATTTGCATACCCTACTAATGGCGTAATCATTGGTTACTTATTGGGTTATGTCGACATCTCGGGACAACAGCCCTCCAGATACGCAGACCATAGGAAGTAGTGTACGGGCGCGATGCCAGCCCTCCGAGTATGTGTGGCGAGTATGCACGTCACTGAGGGACACTTCTGTCGGCTGACCGTGTGTTGAAGTCGCTGGTCAGAATGAATGGGGATAAACTCGTGCATTGAACAGGCGTCGATGACCATCAATTATACAAATCTTAAAAGTAACTGCACGCTAGATTTCCCCAGATTTATCCCTTTATTGATTATGGTTGATTCCAAGGCCACCGATGAATACCATTGTAACTTCATAACGGAATTCGTATGGAGTTGCAGAGATCACAGTTTATTTTGTTGACACAGCATATGACTGAGTTCCGAGATTTTGTCCAATCTCGTGCCAGCAAATATTCCATTGCTGAGCTGACGTGAAGTGGCAAGAGGCTCGTGATGAGTACAGTAAACACGTCAGCAGAATGCCATGCCACCCTTACATTCAAAGACCCAGTATCCACTAAAGATTCGTCTATACTATCACATAGTACCCGACAGACGAAGCAAAAAATTAACCAGCGGTTATACTTACAGGTACTCAACTGTATTAGTGCCCTCACCCAAACCCACCTCCCCAAAAAGAAGAATAAAGTACTAAGAAGTTCGAAAGTACTAAGAATTTGCCTAACTGGGTTTCTGTTAATGTTAATTTTTGAAGAGGTCATTTCTCACTAAGAGGTTCTTAGCTAAGAAGTTTCGAGAATACGGGCCCTGTTAATGTAACGTTACAAACACTCTAGTAAAATAATAACACATTTTGGCGGTGGGGAGTGGGACATCACCCCCGAATCCGCTACTGAACCTTACATTACAACAGATCTGTCGTAACAGCTACGCTACCTTTATGAAACAGTGTCAATGCCATGGCACAATCTCACGTACGTTTTAGTCATCTAGGTAACTCTTGCTTTGACGTTAGTACTTTTGCCCCATAGCTTCTTAACCAAATGAAATCAGCTGTGTATTTCCCAGAGAATTGAACATGTTATCGTAATACGTTTTATTCGGAACGGAACTCCAATGACCAGAGGTGTAGAAAATATATATATACTATAAGTTTATGCCTCAGGTAAACACGTCATAACATAGTAAGACAAACTTCATGGTCAGATATGGACGTTGATATTGAGAAGAAATTTCATAAACACGCAAGTATTCAAAGATGATTTTTAAACGAAGAAGAATAAGCGTATTCTAAAATGTTCACACTATTTTGATGGAGCATAACATAAATAATTCAAGTTTCACTAACATAGCAACAGTTATCATTAGGTGTAATAGTTACAGATTAACAAATAATAAGCAAACGCTTGACAACACGTATTTGTATCCATGTACGCTAACCTGAAGAATAGTATATAAGTATTTGCTATCTGCTAAAGCGTTGTAGGTGCTGTATTTGCATACACCCGCTAGATGTGACAATGCTGACACTGCTAGGCAGCTGTTTACTTCCAGAGACTTTATTTACGTGTACATTCCATTCACGCGTGTAGGCCACTGCTACAGACTGGATCTACACATAGGCTTTATATTAGGCATGAGCAGTAAAACTGTCGTTGGAGGATTCCCATAGCTAGATCTTATTCCAGCGTCGTGCATTATATACGTGTCTGACAATGGAACACGGTCGATACTCGTAGAAAGGAACACTTAATTTAGTGAAATGGAGTTTGGTTTTACTGGCCATTTTCTGTCGTGATGGCCATTTCCGAGTAATGGTGGTGCGCCGCAGATATACACAGGTTTTATGTAACAATGCGGCTCCGGCGTAATCGCCAATCTAATGCCACAGCGTCAGAAATACGCAGCGCTGATCCTGGCAAGTTACGGTGGAACTAATGCGACACATGGCATAATGTCACTCTTGTTGTGGCACAATTAACGGCACTAATGTGGCTATAATCTCACGGGTTGATGTGATGTTTGGACTGGTCATAGTTTGCTGTAGGTGTGCTTACATGTACACAGTTAGTTTTGTTTAACACCATTACATCAGGACGTATGATTTCTGATCCGGAACATCTAGTAGATTTAAGTAAAATCAATAATAATATTGCTAACACCCCATTCGTATGCACGCTTTTATATAGGTGTATAACTATACGCATATGTGTTAATATGCCTACATGTGTCTATGCATGTCATGCGAAGGCATCTGATACATAATATAAGGGCATTTACACCAGGAAGAACTTTGCATAATTTTGGTCTGGAGGTCATGGGCATGCATTTTTGCACTTGGGGGTAATTTTCACTGTAGGTAAATGACGTTATACGAACGTATAGAAACAACAACAAAAAAAACACACACACACACACACACACACACACACGCACGCACACACGCACACCCGCACGCACGCACGCACTCGCGCGCGCATACTTTTCATGGTTTGCAGGTGTTCAGCTTGTAGGTTTTGGACCGTAATTATAGCTAATCACGCAAAATACATTAATAATACTTAAAAAACCGTGTTACTACCAAATAACATGGAAAACATGCTTTGCACACATTGGCAATTCAAATTTAAATGGAAATTGGTAGAGATGCCTTCCTATTATACATTCGGAATGATCGGAAATCTAGGCCTACTCCAAGTACATGTACACGGTCTAAGTAATTACTAGTTATGGAAGTTCATTGAGGTTGTTGTGAATGTCTTACACTATTTCCAGACCGAAATTACAAATTTACATTTTCATGCTATGTATATTTACATATTTACACATTTACATCACTGGGCAAGTGTTGTAGATGCGGACAGGGCATGTTTAGTGTTCACAAGACTGCAACAAAGACTGTGAACATCTAGTGACATCGCGTCTAGGTCATGTGACCTGCTGAGCTTCAGTGAACTCCAAATGATCGCCAATGACAAGCTAATACATGGCCAATCAAATCATATGTTACAGATCACGATTATAAGCTATCTGATTGGTCTAATAGTAGGGTTCACTGAAGGCCATTGAGATAAACATTTAAACAAGGTATCATTAAATCGTGGTGTTGGACAGAGGCGGAAACTGATCCAAGACTAATTTTAATTTAGATCATCCACGAAAACAACGTTCCTTATATGTACACGTGAGAGTCAAACATATTAAGTATGTAGGAGATCATTTAAAGGGATTTTAGGGGATAATTTAAAGGGATTTTCGACTCAGCTTGTAAAATGTATGCTCACCTACTAGTACGCTATTCTATGATAACGTTTGACTACAGCTATTTAATAAATCTCTATAAGAAACATGTTACACCGCATAATTATAATTATACAATATATAAATATTATATGTTTTAAAAATATCTGAAGACCTTGACACACAATATCAATTACGGTAGTATTGCCTTTGAAACCAAATAGTGATGGCACATTGTCTACTGGTAGAAAGTAAAACATGTAATCGTGTGCGAAAGGTTCAAGTTTTTAGCATGGCTGAAAAATAAACATGAGTGCATCTAGGATATGAGCCTGCCCTATACCTAGACCTTAGACAAGAAACTTAGAAAACGTGCCTCTGCTCACACAGCAGGGAATATGTACCCATTAGCTTACGATGAGCATGATAACCTTCTAGTACTAGAACACGGCAGGATGGGTTTTATACTCCTTAGGGAGTTTTGAGAGAAAATGAGTGCACCTTATACATTAACCGGAGTAATAACATATTAAAATATGGACTTAGATTTAGCACATAATAATATTATATTTGCTTGGCATGAGCTAGAACGTTTAGCATGGTATATTGGTTAATTCTTGTATGGGTTTTTTAAAGAATCACTTTCACAGATTATGATCACTCCTAGAGCGTTATTTACCCCGTGTGGATCGTAAATTATATATTGAATTAAAATCACTGTCAGTAATATGTTCCTCGGGATTATGCTGTATTCTGACGTCCGCTGAGTAATCTGTTTACGTTTCTCTACACTGATCTCTGTCGATTTACGACTATACCAGAACCGGAAACTGTTGCACGTTGTTATGTTTCTCATGCACGCCGCTGGGTAGGCTAGCTTGGACGGGCGGGGTTGCACCTAGTCCATGGATTACCGACAATCCATCTGCCTGTGGACACAGCATGGAAATCAAATCATTCTCAAATGTGCATATCCCCCGCCATGTCCCCCGCCATGTCCAGATCAATCAGACCTGATGCGGCCGTTCCACCACTGCGCGTGTCATTGGATATGCATTAACGCCTATCTTAATGAACAGGCATATAAACAGTTATTGCGTTTTACCATTATTGAAAGGCCATTGTAACTAAATATTTCCTACACATCATGGGCGTAATGTCCATAAATATACTCGCAATATCAGATAGTGATCTGTTATAAGGAAACGAGCATTGCTGTACAAATACGTATTGTATACTGAAAGGAAAAAGAAACGTCGGGTCAACTTTAAAGCAAGCGGGTCAAATTGTAATAGACGATATATTACAAGTGTAATACATATATATATGAAGTACTGGCATTATTGATAATAATGGCAATATCTTTGATTGAAATGTGAAATAAAATGGCTACATCATCCGATTGCAAATAAGAGTACCTCCCCTATAATTGAAATCAAACACTCATGGAGACAATTCATTAGTATCCGTCACATGTCTGTGTATGAGTCCACTAGTCTCATTGCATCATGCGGAACCTTCCCTGTGCATATTCACACAGCCAATTGATCCGACGTTGTCGACGTAATGGGAGAGGGAGAGGGAGATTAACGTAGGGACTACGCAAAACGAGATTCCCTCTCAGCCGATTCCTTACAGTGTTTGGGTGGATGGGACGAGTGTAGGTGCCTATGGTGTTGAAAGCAGTTTCGGTGACAGTAAGGTGACAATCACGCAATGCGCAAGCCCAATTGCTCGGTCCTGTCTCGGCGTGGCGTTACACGTTGGCGCGCGACCGAGAACGGTCGGCAACCCTGTAACCCGTAAGCATATCCCAAGACGTTGTATACTTCGAACATTCACACCAAACAATGGCAACTTGCACGGTAACTTGTCTTTGCTTATGACCTTGCATGAGCTGTGAAATTGTTTGACCCCTCTCAACTTCCGTCAAACCTGGCATAATGGCAATTAAAGATTTACCAAAAAACGCATTGATAGATAACACTATAGTGTGGTATGAGTTGTATCCCTAACTTCGTCCGAATAATGCTTTTGCACATGCTTCTGGTGATTTACATGGTCTTGCTGGAAGCAGCATACTATCACACTTCATTGAGTGTAGATTCAGGGTATCACGCACACTAAAGGCCATTATCATTATAGACTAGGCAACTGTTATCGCCGCAACAGTGTTTCCATAAGTTGCGGCAACTTTTGTCTCCCCAACATTTTGCTATACATTATATGCGACCATGTTATTGTTTGGGCATGTTTATCAACAAATCCGGTACGTTTAAAGTGTAAAACTATGACGATTTGGGATAAATTAGTTACCAGCGCGAATTTCGGGGTGTACGAATTTTTACATTCTCCCCGGAAATCATGCTGGTAAGTAATACTATTTGCAAGAATCCGAGCTTTCAGGCTTAAATGCCACGCAAACCCATCGAAACCCATTTTACTTGACGGATATAAACAATCATTTGTTTTGAAAATGGTGATGACCTCGCATCTGCATCTATTGAGACCTTGCATGTGACGTCAATCAATACGTCACACAGCATTATGGGTGGCAAGACAATGGGATTTTCCGCCGTCATCACATTGTTTTCTGCCACCCAAACCGTTTTCTGCCACTCGACGATTGTTCCGTGCAAGGCCTATCGATTGTTCCGTGCAAGGTTTATCGAACATGACGTCACCTGGATGACGTCACATGTCAACAGCTGTTAACCTAACAATCTATGTAAATAAACAAACTGACTGCTTACAAAATGGGTTTATTTATCGATAATAACAGGTCATTTGGGAGGAAATCAATCACTATTATGTGGTGTAGAAATCATTAGTTTTGTAGGTTTGAATTTGGTGTTTGCGTCACTTTAACTTCAATAGCGTATACGCGCTACAGTTTACATGCTCTCGAATATTGTAACAGCTTGTGAACGTCATCTTTGCTGTATTTACACAAATAATTATATTTTACATAAAGAGAGCATTCCTTCCTGGCCTCCACACCACCAGTTAACGGGGAATCAACTCTCGCTATTACATTCAGTGTATGAAATGCATATTCAAATCTTCGTCCGTAAAATAAAATGTTATTTGACAATGTCAATTTTGACAAATACTGTTTGATAGTTTGCGTCAAGAACATTGTCAAACAAGGGCTAATGACGTTTGTACTGTGACGTGGCTCCGCTCATAAGTATTGCTGACAATAACTACGTTAAGACCACGACCGTCAAGGCACCAGGTAGCTACAGTCATATACTACCACCGTTTGGGGAAAGTCTGGGGCCCGTTGCACGACGCTCTTCTAGGCTACAACTATTGTAAGGTCAACGCTTTTTATTGTGGCGGGAGCCCAGTTACAACTATTGTAGCGCTACAATTCCTGGCCCCGAGATTACGACATGTTTATGAGTATGGTTTAATACTTAACTTAAAGGTTTGTTCATAAATATGCATAATATATTTAACCGAGCTTGAGCACGAAATCGTACTCAGAAAGTTTCGTAATCTCGCGGCGTAGAAGGTATCGACCATTGAGTTCTTAGGAAGTTGTCTAATGATGTCAGCGGAGTTGCATGCGCAATCTGAGAGTTCCGGTCAAACTCTACGATGACGCTACGACCGAATACATCTATGAGACGAACAGGCTCATCGCGCTGCTCTCTCAGTATGGACAGCGACATCAGTGCGCACAATTAGGAGATCGTCTACGGCAGAAATGAAGACGGATTACTCGAGTGTCACGTAATGCTAGATGCTATCCATAATACAGATGGTGTAAATGTCGTGGCCACGGAGGACCCAGGAGAAATAATGCTGACCACCCATCAGATACCAGCCTTCAAACTGCCAATACGTGAATATTTTAATGTAGAACAACGTAGCTAGACGATTTAATCAATTTTCGATATTGATGATCGGGAAATTTTAGAGACATTCAGACCACTCTCACTTCCATGGAAGAAAACCCAGTTTAATGAACAGAACTCATTTTCTCTGGTAATTTAGGAAACTGTTAGTTTGGGGTCTGTAACTGAGAGTTATCAGTGGCAATAATGTCTAAATTGCCACCATGTAACATTACACTCCGTCACAATGACAGCAACTAAATGAACAAAGGAAGTTTCCAATTCTGAGACTCAATCCCTTGGATCGCTTTCCGTGGCTTCACGGTATAAATCTGAACGGAACAATGCTTAGCGCTTGTTTCATCTTCTGGAAGTTCAATCAACGACACTAGATGTATGACCATCTACGTGCTCTGTATGGCGGCCAGGATGAAGACTAGAGCTCTATCTGGGTCGACAACATCCTGGATCTCGAGAAACATAGCCCGGCGTCTTGATAGCTTCACACTAAATACAGTAGACACGTATAGATTTGAAAAGTTTTAAATCTGTCGTAAGTTACGGTAAATGTAATCAAATGTCACGTATCGTGTTCTCCGGGGGATACTGTACCAGAGAAATAGGAAAATTCATTTCTGTGTATTACGACTACAGGCAATGCATTTCTCCAGAGTTGGGATACATCCTGGCAAGCGGGAAAGATTGTTCTGCGATTAATACAAATTATAAGCAACCCAGATATGCATGGCTGCATCATTAAATGGTCAAGAAATACTTACCAAAATTGAAGTTTGAAATCTTTCTATCTGGTATTTTTTTTGTTTTACTTTAAAATACCTTAAGAACAATTCCTTTACTTTCGGCAACTAATACAGTCACGCTACATACTATACATTCGCTGATGATAAAGTTGCGGTAAGATTTTCTTATGGATATAGTGTCGTTTCATCCACGGATTCTTTGTTATAACTTGCTGAAGGGGATATCATTAGTAGATTATATTGACAGTTGTAATGTTTACTAGCATTCGATTCGGAGGTGTCTTAGAATTAGATCAACAACGTAGTTACTAGTACAGCATGTCAAAGATTAGCTATCCCCACGTCTAGGTCTGCCTCCAGCGAGACAGATATTTGTCACTCACAACCCCCAATTGATCCATAGATATAATAAATGCATGTCAAAAAGTACTGCTCACCTTTTTCTTCACGATGTGTAATCCACGCTTTACTGTTGACCACTAAAACTTGTTCTCTCGCTCCAGTAGTGTGACTATGCCAAACTACTGCCGAAATACAAGTCTTCCCAATATCCTTATTGTTTATCGACTGGTAGTGCCCGGCGATTGTTCGCCCTTCCGATCGCGTCAATCGATCACAGCGGATGATGGGAGCTACGCGTTATCTTCCAGTAGTTGGTTCATAATAGGGAGATTCTACTTCACAATACACGGATGTTTGCCGTGCATAGTACATAGTGATCGCGACAGTTATGATGTTCCAATCAATAATTCTATAAACATATTCTGCAGATTACGGAGGAATAATTAGATATTAGTTGGTATTAGCTGATAAATAATTGACATATAGGTACAACAGATGTTCATTAATGTTGACATACTATGGATTGTAAGACGCATAATAAGGAATTACGACAAACGGATGTTGTCTGTAATTAATTATGTATCTTTAACTGACAGAAATAATGCGAATACTCAGGATAATGTAAACAGTTTTATTGTTTAAATATTACATACAATGAGTCGTATATTTACCTAAACCTAACTCTTTGTTTAGCCTAAAGCTATTGTAATGGCGTGTGTCCATAAAGTTTTCTGTATATCTGTCAATATCCGTGAAATATAGTGGGACTTAAATTGTGTGTTAAATATCAACACGCCATCTCGGTCTTTTATGTCAACATACCACCTTCATAGAGACGTCATCTATTATAGACTAATCATGCCACGTCGCTCATCAACATACCATCTCTCAGTGTTATATAAGCTACAAACCTCCAAGTTGTGGTAACGATTGTTTTAAATAGCTCAGTGTATTACACATTAACAAACCAATTCGTTGCAATACACATCGCTGTATGAAGTACATTTAACAGTACTACTACTACTACTACTACTACTACTACTACTACTACTACTACTACTACTACTACTACTACTACTACTACTACTACTGTACTACTACTACTACTACTACTACTAATAATAATAATAATATTTGAACACATCATCTCATTTTCTTACACATTATTGTGTTACACCTCAGTTCACCAACTCAAAATGAAAGTGAACAAATAAACCTGATGAGGCATATGTTTGGTGAGTAGCTCAGCGAGTATGTGGTCAGACGGTTGTCATTGTGACGTCTGGTCACATTGTTGTTGTCATGATAACTTCCGGTCTGATCGGCATAGTGACTTCCGGTAAGATTATTGTAATAATGGTTTCAGGTCAGATTGTTGTAACGACTTCCGGTTAGATTATTGTCACGCAGTCTGGTTTAGAGCACGTATACGACGACCTTCGGTCAACCTCTTGAGATAGAGATACGGAGATAGTGCTACGCTGGTTAGGATATTAGTTTTCATTTAACGATGCAATGTGATGTTTATAATTGAAGCATCGGACAGAAGAACAATACAAGAACTCTTGCAGTAGAGCATAGGCATACGCCAGCTGTGATTCCACATCCAGTCACCAGCTATAGATCGTATCCTGCCAGAACTCTGTGATTGAGGAAGGTTTAGTTCATATTTCTGTTAGTAACCCTAGAGTTAAATATATACTACCAGGGCCGGTATTCTCGAAACATCGTAACTTACGAACTTTCTAATAAGAAAACAATGTAAATTGACATACGCAGAAAACCAGTAATTCTTAGTACTTACGAACTTCTTAGGACTTACGAAGCTTCGATAATACGGGTCCAGGGCCGGTATTCTCGAAACATTGTAAGTCCTAAGAAGTTCGTAAGTACTAAGAATGTGCCTAACTGTGTTTCTGCTCATGTACATGTTTTAAGAGATCTTTTCTCACTAAGAAGTTTCGAGAATACTGGCCCTGGAGTATCATATGGTACATATACTCAACGACGGTAGAGCGTGTAGAGATGCCTTAGCCAATGGTGCTGTTATTGTGTGCAAAACAAGCACCCGGTTCCATTTAATGAATATTAACACCGCCACTATACTAAGCCAGGCTGGGCATG
Organism: Lepetodrilus galriftensis; assembly: GCA_032361785.1. Lineage (NCBI taxonomy): Eukaryota > Metazoa > Mollusca > Gastropoda > Lepetellida > Lepetodrilidae > Lepetodrilus > Lepetodrilus galriftensis. The sequence goes on along the minus strand of JAUTBZ010128261.1, from coordinate 2,975 downwards.
GTCCTGCATGTCTGGTGATGGCAAGACAGTGCTAATGGCTACGGGGTGTTTAGTGATCATGGACAGTTTATAAATATACAGTTGATTTATCTATGCCTGCACGCCAACGTTTAACTTTACATTCCATCATTTATATAATCTGTCCTCAATAACACCTCATTTATCTCATATAACAATGAATCCAGTTCCACATAAGAGAGGAAGCTACACAGTAGTACATAATTATACGAGCTGATTTACTGGGAGGGCTGACTATGAGTGGGAGGTGGATCTGTGACGCTGGGCCGGAGGTACACCCACTCACACCAACTCCACATTTGTAACTACTCTCGTACTTTAGGGTGTTTACCGAAATGTAATATGTAAGTTACTATCCTTTTAATTTCCGTAATATTCGCTAATGCTCATGTCTAGTTGGCCTGAAGGCCTCTCCGGTGAGTAGCAAACTGTTCCCCGTCACACGTATGATGCTGGTGGCCAGTTCATCTGGCTGCATACCACTGCCATATTAGAACCCTGCATACCACTGCCACCATGAACCCTGCATACCACTGCCATAATAGAACCCTGCATACCACTGCCACCATGAACCCTGCATACCACTACCATCATAAAACCTTGTAAACCACTACCATCATGAACCCTGCATACCACTACCATCATGAACCCTGCATACCACTGTCATCATGAACCCAGTCATCAATAGAACGATCATCAACGGGATAGTCATTAAAAGGACAGTCATCAACTCACAGACACGACCTTCACGTTGGATATTCGTCTTCATTGAATTGCCATTACCAGTACCAAGACACCTTATTTCTACGAGTACTTGGACGTTCATGGATTTTGTTTGAATAATATTTCTGAATACATAGTCCACAGGTCGTATTAAACGCTATATCAATTAATGTACAAAAGTTCGATGGTAGCCAATGTACTCTCGCAAAACATGCATATGATTGTGAGTATTTACTCCTAATTCTCAAAAAGTAGAACTTACTTCCCTTCGCTAGGTTATATATACGTTTTATGATTTTCGTTGAAAGGCAATCGAACACACTTTGCAACTTTACTACTTCACTAATCAAATCCTTATTTAGAACACTTTGTGTTTATGTTATTTCATAGCTCTGGGACCAACTCACATAATATAATGAAGGCAACGAAGTCCGACCACCCACTATCCGCGCACACTCCTGGAACGAGTCTGGTTTTATTTGGTCTCGATACGTCGACTAAGGACTTGGTTATGGTCATGTTGTTGTTTAATGGTAGCGTGGACATGCATTAGTGAGCCATCTTCTCCGGGAAACAGTCCTGATTTACGAAAATGACGCAATCCTGGTTTTAATTGACAGCATTCTTCTGGTGGTGTACTCACGTGGTGGTAATTACGTTGGCAGTGTCAATACAATGGCTGGGTCTTTTAGCCTGAACAATCCAAGAGAGGAAAAAATACGTAAAATTGTATTTTGTGTTATCTGCTGGCTTGCACGGCACGGTATTGCCATTCATCCCGGAGAGATGCTGTTGATTGATTATCTACTAATCTCTTCAAGTGTCCCTGGCATAACGTGGCTCTTTGTTCCAAGGCAGTCCTCCAATTCTCTGAAATGCATTGATTTTAGATTTGAGGCACGAAAACACCTCTATCTAGCTGTCATAAAACCGTCATTCCCAGGATCGTTCAGAGTGTGAACAGCTAGATATGGCGTGTACGATTAGCACTGGTAATCGCATGTACCACGTAGTCAGGTTGGTTTCTTCATGCAGCTATCATAAATGACATTCTGATATGTCTGTTTCAAAGCATGCCCCTACTTAACTCCACTGAAAAACTATATGCTTGTCATCGAAATTTTCATGTTATGACTTTAAAGCGAGCGAATGCTTCTTACTCTATGATGATAACAAACGAGAAGCAAATAGGGCTCTTGAATGAACATTCTTATGCGGAGTTAGTCATGCCTGAACGTACTAAAATATTTGCATTAAAAGGGGACCGTATAAATAAACGAAATTATCCTTTTTTCCTCTTAAAACATTCAGTCCTTTGATGATCTAAGAATTACAATTTAAATTTTTAGTAAAGGCATATTTGACAGGCATTAATTGTCCGCCGCGTTCCGTCCTCGCATGGCAGCGCGTCCAGGGGGGTTACCTCCAAAGGTAACCTCTATGGACTAGATGTCCAAGCCTTGGGCGCGTTCTTGAAGGAAACATGGTAAACAAAGAACGGAGTCGCCATCATCTATCTGAGCTGTTTACCTTGAGATCATAGTTTGAAAACACTTCCCAGCCCGCAATTCAATTGCAAGATCGTCCTCCAATCGAACGCTTTAAATTCACTTACTTTCAGCCCGTGTCAGTCACCCTGAAGAGCCAGGACACTCTGGTGTCAGATTTGCTACTTTTTGCCAATCCTCACTGTCACTCTCAGACAGCATGATCCTTTGTACCAGTTGTGACGTCAGATAGATGACGCAGTGAAGCTATACTGCAGTACCGATGACCCGCTGTACTTTCACTTTCGATTGGAGAGTCACGTCAATCATACAGTAGGGCGTTCGGATACTCGTGACACCGCGTGTGGATATGGACAGTTCGAGGACGCCCTAATATCTGACGCTCAGACTGTAGTATATTTACTGAAGCTTGGGGTTAGGCAGTAGACGCAGTTTGGGCGTCATGCGCCATCTATATATTGTATACTACGATTAGTGCATGTTATCAATTCAATATTATAGTGTTAGTAATTACATTATTAGTGGGGAAAACGACGATCTATAGTTAATACGATATCAGAATCGGGAAATATTGTCAACAAAGGAAAGAAGCAACATATTACGTCTGGAATCTGTCATTCAGCGTGCGCTGTCCACGCTGGTAGATGGCAGAGCCCCGTGCGATTTTCACTTCTAGAAGTGGAAGAGGTATCTTCCGCTTGTTCGTTTTGCCGTCTTCTCTTCTTG
>JAUTBZ010128250.1:0-14618 GCA_032361785.1 Lepetodrilus galriftensis | reverse complement strand
CACTTGTTGGAAGAATGTTGGGAAAATGTTGCTGTAGTGTACACAGTGTCTAAAATCAGATGTTGGAAAAATGTCGGGAACATGTTGGAAAAATGTGTCCAGTGTACACAGACCTTTAGGGACCATAGCGTTCTCTTTGCCGATAGCTAATACATTGCTAAGAGAGTGCTATGGTCCCTTAGCGGCTAAGAGAGCTTCGTGAAACGATACCCTGGACAATAAATTGTTATGTCATGGTCTTCGTATATTGTGTCCCTAGTTTGGCGGTCTCGAGGCGAGCATCACGGCAATCTCGGACCAGTACCCAAGTCTCAAACCTCGACGAGAGTACATCGTCCTAGTGCAAGTGATTCTGTGCTTCATCATCGGACTCCCTACCATCACATACGTAAGTATTTTATCGCTACTTCAATAGGATTCCGTGTCTAGCTCTTGCATAATGAATGTTCGCCTAGTAAGGATTGAACAGTAACTACACTACGGTGATACCTTATGGTGGGTCCATATGGTAGACGTTTCAGCAGTATTCGCTTTTCGAAAACTCCAATGTATGCCATACTTTCGTCAACTTCTGTAAGGTTAAGCGTCAAAGCTATATCATGGATAATGATTTTATGTCTGCTTCCTATTTTGTAAATACTATGGTATTTTATGTCCACTTCCTCAATCATATGCAGAGTAAATGTTGTATTTCAGGGTGGACAGTACGTGATCCAGTTGCTAGACACACATGCTGCTCCCATTGCACTTATCTTCGTCTGCTTTATAGAAGTCATTGCGGTCAACTGGATATACGGTAAGCAAACCTCCCTGAGAGTTACTTCATTCAGCTATGGTCACGTGTCGTGAGTCAGAACATAACATAACATAACAGAACAAGAACACAACACAACACAACACAACAGGGGCCATGTTCCCGAAGCTATCGTACACCTAACGACATACTAGTAGTTAATACTTCGTGGAGGAAAATTTTACTCTTTCAGGATCATCAAATTTTCCTCCACGAAGGCTGAATGATGTTATGTATAAGATGGCCTCCGGTACATGGCCCCCGGTACATGGCCCCTTACCCTTATTCGCTCACGTGCACTGTCAAGAGTAATGTAAAATCTACTAGAACAGAGGCCATGTTACCGAAGCTATCGTACACCTAACGACACGGTTAGACTTCGTGGAGGAACATTTTACTCTTTCAGGATCATCACATTATTCTCCACGAAGGCTTAATGATGTTATGTATACTTCCGGTACATGACCCCTTACCCTTATTCGCTCAAGCGCACTGTCAAGAGTAGTGTACAATCTACCAGAATTGTGGTACTAGGATTTCCAGTAATTCGGTATCTAACATTATTCTGGGTGTACTAGTACTCAATTCCCAGTAAACCATTCACATTCGTAATGGAGCTCATTGCTTCATTTCCGACGTGATCATGGTAGGGTCACTCTTTGCACAATGTCAGTACCGTTACAAACCTTGATATTGGATCGTTGCTCACAGGTCAACTGTACCATTTAGCGCTGTGGGTGTTGCACTTTTACTGGCGCAATAAACTAACAAAGCCGTACTATGATTGAACTACTATTTAAAACGGCTCTACACCAAACTCGAATTCCAATGATAATAATAAGAAGAACATAAACCATTGTTGTTTTTGCATAACGTTGTGACAGACCAACGTGAATTTCCATCAACACACCCTCACCCCTGTGTTTTCGTTTTCAGGCGTACAACGATTCTCATCAGATATAGAAAGCATGCTGGGATCCCCGCCAGGGATATTCTGGAAGATCTGCTGGGTTGTCATTTGTCCCTTTAGTTTAATAGTAAGAATATTTTGTTTTCTTTACGTAGGCAACACTTTTATTAAAACCTTATTTGAATTATGTACATCTGAGACCTGCTAACTAATAGGATACCATGGCACATGGGCATCAAGAAGTGATAACTACTATAGACGTCCGTCACAGTCAATGCTATATAATATAATCATAAAGTGCAATTCATATTGGGCCAAAGCCACACCCGAAAGCATATCTCAAGGCGCTACATTATTACCCCGGCCAATGGATTAGATCAGTGTGAACTCAATTCATTCTCAACTCCCTATTTACTCATTTATATTTTCCTTAACGAATTAAATGCCACAATGGTCGCGCATACCATACATGTTACGTCATGTATACCAATAAAGAGGAACTTGATGTTTTCAGGCCTTATTTGTGCTATCCATAGTCGGCTACCAGGGCATTCGACTAGGAACATACGTATTTCCTCCGTGGGCAGTCGGTGTGGGCTGGTGCATCACCTGCTCGTCCCTGTTGTGTGTGCCTGTGTTCATGATTTACTGGTTCATCATATCTCCAGGAACATTCAAACAGGTAAGTTCATCTGGTTACTGGTCAGAAAAACATACCCTCCCTCCTTCCTTCTATCTCTCTATTTTTCTCTATCCCTTTCTTTCTTTCTATCTCTCATTGTTTCACTCACCCATCAAACGTTCTTTAAAAATATATATGTGAGGGATATTGTATATATATATATATATGTATATATATATATATATATATGTGTGTGTGTGTGTGTGTGTGAGAGAGAGAGAGAGAGAGAGAAAGATAGACAGAGAGAGGAGGAGAGAAGGGAGGAGAGAGAGGGGAGAGGTAGAGCGATGTAGGAGGGAGAAAGGTTCGAAAGAGAGAGAGGGCGGAGAGAGCGAGGAAGAGAGAGAGAGGGGAGGGAGTGAGAGAATAGAGAAAGGAAGAGAGAGAAGGCAGACACAGACACACATCAACCGCTTTCATTCAAAATATGACCGATGTATTTACCAAATAGTTTAAATACAACTAACATGTTACATTATAGCAGTACATATTTTTGTCTACAGAGGTGCTTGCGGATGGTGAAGCCTGTAGAGTACCCTCCACACATTCAGAGGAACACCAACAGAGACTTAGTGATGAGAAACGGGTCGACAACGAAACCTCCGCTAGGCATGGCATCTGTTGACTTGTGAACGTGTCTTCAGACTGAGAAATATCCCACGTACAACTAACTATTCGGCGGCAGTCGATACCTATACACGAGGCAGCGGCTAACATAGTGCTATGTACAGAGATGTCTGCCGTTCTAGAAGCCTTAGCATGACAAGCGTGGTTTGACAGTCACATATTAAAATTCACACTGGAGGAACGTGGGAGACTAGTATATAGCGCCATGTTGGAGGACAACGATGTCCATAATGGATATATGACGTGGTTTATGTGTCCATATCGTCTACGCAAGCAGGTGGACCTCTGCATACTATACCCGACATCAACTAACGGATATGGACATTGGCATATCATGTGTGCTATAACGAAAGGCAATTGATACATCTACCGTCTTGATAGAGGTGTGTATATAGACGAACACCTACGAGTTCCAATGAGATTAGTGTTACAGGTAAATCTATTGCGAGACTACCACGTCCTTGGTATGACGATGGACAGACAGATAACGGGTATGTCCACACGGAAGCTGAGTTTTCTGAAACATACCAATCGGAGAGAGATAAAGAAGGTGGGATACACTAGATTGGACTATCACTTTCTATATGGATGTATGCACGTATCTTGGCCTATCCGTTTCTATATGGACATCTTCATGATCACACGCGTTGACCTATATTTGTTCCTATATAATTCTATTATGGACATATTCACATGTGTTGGTCTATCTGTTCCTATTAGACGGACATGTGTTGGCCTATCTGTGTCCATATGGACATCTGCGTGTTTCAAGACGGATACACGTCGCTTTGACGAATGCGGCATTAGATTGACTAACGTATTAAATGTTGGAGCTCAACCCATCAGTCATTCAAAATAATATGTTCAGTAAATGTTCATACATATCCATGTTATTCACTTGTTATCATTCTATTTTGTGAACCGTACATGTAACATCCATATAGCTAGTACGATTATTCAGAATTGGATACATGTAGATATATTATATTGTAGAACAGTTATTGTTATTGTCAATCGTACAGACACAACATCTTATTGTGGCATAGTGCACGTTTATTCTCATTATTATTATTATTATTATTATTATTATTACATGTACATATTATGTTATTTGTTATACAAAGTGCCATATATTGTAATAAAACACAAAACTATCCCATGTGTTATCGCAACTTGATAATGGACTGTTAAGCCAGGGTTATCACGTGGACTGTGAACAGATCTGAAAAGAATGTCATCTACGAAATATGGATCCGACCAAATTATCTCACCTGAACATACATAGTCATGAACATCAATATGGACCAAGTACATCTACATGTATAAATTCCTTCATTTCCGGTTTGACGAATGGCACGAGTGACCAGCCGTCTTATCAGCACTGAGCATGCGCTGTACGGATACACCAGCAGACGGTCCCTTCCTTTAGTCGGTGTGATTTACGTGTTCTTATCTTCTAAAAATACAACACATATACCCAGATCCCCGAGGCAGACACGACTGTTGTATGGTGCTCCTATAGCACACCTGTGTGCGTTCACACAACTCGCTATTTAAAGCTTAATAATCACACGATGTCAAAATTATTCCACCCAAAATGAACTGCATTGGATACACGTACGCTGTGATTTTGTTTGTGTGCCTATTGAGTAGGTGTACATGTAAGTATACAAATTAGTACATAGTTTATGTTAATGTTTTTTATTATTATTTTTAAATATAAACCTATATTTGTGAAGTAGTATTTTATTATCCATATAAAAGGAAGCTTTCGTGAGGCGATATTTTCGTGGTTCAAAACCTAAAGATGTTTCAAGAATCGTGATCTTCTAAGATGACTTGTATCGATACTCACATATAACGGTTGTTTGTTAACAATGCTATTGTTTAGAGCCTAATTAGTAAGTACATGTATGCGAATACCTTTCATCATGTTAATTAAATAATAAGTCATTTGAGATTCCAACACCTGTATCAAAGTAGAACATCGTCATCCTCGCACCCCAAGGGTACCTTTAATTACGTTCACACTTCACTATGCAGCGAGTCCTGAGCGTAATAAAGTATCCCTGTTGTGAGAGGATGCAACAGCGTGTGTTAAGGTAGAGTTGCCATTCTTCCTTTTAACCTCTATAATAGTACATCATGTGTATAGCTTACTATAAAACTAGACGACCGCAAATTGCAGGCGACGATGAAGACCACGAGGATCACGACAAACATGACGGCTACATCTGCTCGGACGAGTGCCACGACGACCACTACTGTGAGGAGGAGTGCTTCGAGTGCCCGCTGTCCTGGGAGGTGAAGTGTGACCACAAGCACCGCGTCTGTAGGTGCAGGATGAAGAGGTCGCACGGCAGACCACACAGTAAGCATCCGGTTTAGGGATAGGTAGTCCATACAGCGTTGAACGTCAATAATACTTATAGGTAGTCCATTTATAAGGTGTTGTGTATCCACACACTAACCGGCTTTGAAAGAAACCAGTGATATAACAGAGTTAAATGAAAAGAAATAGATGAGTCTAGTCTGGATTTGAAGATTCAGAGGGATGAGGAAGAGACGAGGTGACTGCTAGAGAAAGGTCATTCCAGTCAAAGGCTGCTATATAATTAGGGGAAGGAACGGTGCTCACATTTACTGTTGGTTCTGGGAGTGTAGACGTAGAAGAACATTCCAATAATACTGGGAAACAAATTTGATATATCCTTTTGAAAAATGCGCGTAGTTTTAAGTTTCCATGTAAACTATCCACAGTGTCAGATGTAGAAAGTAAATACTTTAAATATACATTGTATTGATTGGTATTATTAAAAAAAAGAGCATTGTTTTACTTTGTTAACCTAAACATGATAACTAGTACTATAGTAGGATTCTTTTAAATAGAGCCCCTGGGTTTTTTTCAATTTATAAATAAAAGAAAATTAATTAAACTTACTGAATCGATTTGATGTGCTTCCAGGTGCAGCTTTTCCCGGCAGAGGTCACGACAACGACGACGGCTACGGAACCTTTGACGAGGAATTATCTTAAATCTCACCAGCACCAGGTTCTGTCCAACTTATTATTACCAATAACTGACTTTGTAAAACACAGTAAACTGTTGACAATTAGGGTAATATACATCTATCGTCCATGGCTCTGATGGTGCTGGGAGCCACGTCTTCAACACGCAGGATCGTACGAAGACCTGACTCTAACATCATCAATGTTCAGAAATAACTGGCAGCAAACTGACGAATATGCACGTCAATATGGATACATTTGCAATTGGACTGCACCCGTAAAATACCAGCTGGTATTTGCTACAGTCACAGATAATAACGTAAATCTGAAAGACATATCCTGTGAACGTAGATTACATTGTAATATGTTTAGTGGCTCTAATATGCTTAAATACCACTGAAAGGCGTCTCCAATGTGTTATTTGTATCATACAAGCTACCGAATCATACATACAATTCGACACATATTTCGAGAAATATTTTCCCTAGACCTGACTGTGCTATTTCTTTTTATTTGGCAATGTAGGTGAAGCTCTCGTATAATACTAATACAGAATTAATGTCTATCAGTATTGGCGGGCACACTCCAATATTAACAGCGTATTTAATGTGCTCGATAGAAAACTATTATGTTATTGTTGTGTAAGATGTGTCCTTGAAATATAATCATATCCTGACATACTAATTTCCTATCAAACGCAACAATCCCTAAGTCGAAAATACTAGCTACTCATATTTCGTTTCTGGTTTCCATTTATAAAATATTATATTATTATGGTATTGTACATATAGTCATTGACATTGTTTCTACAATGAACAAGATGCATGTACATGGTATCGTTTCTCGAAGCTTTCACATCTACTACGATACCATAAGGATTCTCGTAGCCATCTCCAGTATATGGGGATCGTGCACTTACGAGAGCGCCATGAGACACATGGTATTATATTGGATATGAAAGCTTCGAGAACTATATAGTCATATGACTGAACAAAGGCTGTTGGTATCATACCCTTGTACACGAACGTTCTGAAAGAGCATACCCAGCAGTACAGAGCGAACAGTTGGTATGCTGACGTTCAACTATTACAGTTGCAAGATTGGTGAGATATTACAGACAGATATTACAACAACCAGTTCAAGAGACATCACGGTTGACGGCCCCCGATGCTACCGTATGTGAACCCTTCATCTCAGAAATCGAATTCCGACAGTGATGTAATCTTCATTACCTGCGTCAGGTCACGCTGTGAACTCTCACATCATCAAACATGGCCTCAGAAAGAATTGGCGCTGCCAGTATTAGCTAGAGAGTCTACACGGACACACCACACCGAGGTCAAAATGTAATGCATTTAAGAAATGTATATGTTGCAATGGATATCAATGAAAGAAAACTTTATTTAAAGCAGGGTCTAGTTCTACTCAAAGACGTTTCGTAGCATATATTTCGATTTTTAATGAATTTGTACATGTTTTTGTTGGAGTAGCAATTTTTCAAAAAATGTCAAAAGATCATTAAATATCGAACAAATTGCTATCTTTGAAAAGGACTAAGCAGGGACTTGCTCCACATAACGATAAACGTCATTCCACACAGAACATGCAGGGAATTACAATTATATTAGTGTTATGATCAGTCTGTGGAGAAGAACAGTCTGATACATAGAACGTGTCCATCAACCTACAGAAGAAACATCGGCTCGGTATTGTCTACAGGAAGACGTAACTACATGTATATCAGGTGGACTTTGCAGTCGAGAGCAACGAAGTCACAAGCTCATCGCAATACTGCACCTAGAGTATTGCAATCCTTGTACTGCAGTTCCCAGTTGCCCTTTGATATGTCTCCGGGTTATAAGCAAGCCTCCACAACAGTCACAATATGCGCAGAAGACTACAGGCCCCCGTTTAACGAAAGTGTCCTCCTAACTAGTTAGGAACTCCTAACCCGAGTTATCACCTCTTAAAGTCTTTCACGAACATGTCACAAGTCATATCCCTTCTTAAATCGTTCTCCAACTTAGGAGGTGATATGCTGGGTCATAACTTTAGGAGCTCACGACTTTAGGAGGCCGTCGTGAAACGGGGGGCTGGTGAACAACGTCTTCGATTTAAACTGCGAAACCACCAGCTTTGGGGACACTATATAGCTCGAGATTCCTCTAGCCTTCCGTCCTTCCTAGTTGAACATACACTATCTTATATTATGGCCAGCAGAAAAGGGTAGAGGAACCCCGAGCTATCGGGGCCACTATAGTCCTATGGGATCCTCGCGGTGGCCTCCAATGAGGTCGAACCCTGGCACTCAAACCTCGCAAACAGAATAGATGTACTGTAGACCTTCAGGTCCTTGTTGAGGAGAGACAGCAGGGGTCCCATATCATGTCATGAATTAGGCACCTCACTGCGACGTCGCGTCCATTCTTGTATTATTTCACGACGGTGTTGCGGTTGTATAGCAAGTATTGACATTTCCAGTGATGAGTTAATATGTTCCCTGGTTCAGCAACTGGAACTAATGTTTTCACGCCAGTTGTCCTTTACAATGAAAATCACATTTCTGACCCAGTAGCGTTGATAATTCCATGTGTAATTCACCAGAATATATAGTATTTGTAGTAATACACAGCGGCAAAACATAGCTCGGTGTTCTGTTCCAGGGCCCGTATTCTCGAAACGTCTAGCTAAAAACCTTCTTATTAGTAAGCAAATATATCTTTAAAAACAGTATAAGCAGAACATCAGTTAGGCACATTCTTAGTACTTACGAACTTCTTATGACGTACGAAGTTTCAAGAATACTGGCCTGGGTCGGACACCTAACATTTATTTTTGCTGTGACACATTGAAAATAAATGTACTTATGTGCTGTACATTAACCCTCAACCTGGTGGATTATGCACAGCCACAGACCCTGCTCGTTATGGCATCTCCGTTTGCCTGCAGCATGGACAACGTTAATAGTTAAGGCTATTTTCTGAGCAAAAGCAAGCAATTAATTTGCTCAATGTTTAAATGACATTAATGTATTCTTCCTCGTGTGATTCTTTTCGGTAATTAAGTTTGTCACAATACCAGACCATTGCAAAACGTTATGTAACATATTTCCAGTACAGGTGCATGAGGTTGGACATCACAGGGTTATATGCACTAGACTAGTATCAGGGCCTGAGTATACGGTTAATAGAAAGCTTGATTAAGTCTGGTAAACGCTAACCTACTGCAGCCACAGTGCGGCATACACGAGACCGTGACCATGCAGTGTGTGACGCCAGTAGTGAAGTGCGGGTCTACTGTACAGCAGACACGAGACTGGAGCCAGTCCAACACGTGTCTTAGAGCAACTGTTGGCTCCTGACCAACTGCGCACTTTGATACCGGGCTTAGTTTTACTTGCTAGCCATTACCCCGTTGTCGAATGAGGCTATCAAACTCAGATACGTTCACCACGACTGTAGATAGGCGGTAGACGTCGTACGCCGTTGGTGCCATGAAAAGTGTGACACATAGTTAGGCGATCTATTACTCATCTTAACATCCGCGGACAACTTGGACCACAAACACTGATTCAACCAGTTACATAGATAGAGATAAGTGTTTATGGTATGATGTATCAGTTTCTAATGTATCAATAGTAATACATCTACACATGAAACAATACTCTAAAAGAAATACAGCATTTCTGTTTTAACAGTCAGATGAAATACTTCCATAGAATGACAGCACACAGATCCATTGACCGGCGTAATAATATATATATAGCACTATGAGCACGCGGTAGAGGATGAATTTGACGCAATATCAATGTGCAAATTATTATTATTATTGTTTTTATTATTATTATTATTATTATTATATTTATTGCATGTTATTCTAGGTCCACAATGATCATCAACGTTTCGCCCCTTAGGCCATATTCAGGATTACCATTAGACTATCAATCAAATCTTGTTCACTGGTTTACCGTTATTCTATTATTATTATTATTATTATTATTTATTATTATTATTATTATTATCATCTTCATCAGCATCCTCCTCATCATCAACACCAGAAGCATCATTATCATCACAATCATCATCAGTATCAGCATCAATAGCATTATTCCGTCATCGTGAACATCTTCAATACTAGCTAGCCACGTGATTTACCGGATCTTGTTCACAGGTATTATTTCTGGACGGAAATGCAAACACCAGTTAAATACCATGTTTGTATTTGAGGCTAGCGTTCCTAGACAGACCTCGATGCGGGAGGCAAGTATTGGTGGAAATGCACACACGTTTTGCAGCGAGTTGACATAGATGATTGTTAGGACAGGATGGAACGTTAATGACCATCTCACCGGCATGAGACCGTACAACTGACCAGGTGCGTAGGAAAGGGAATTTGCCGCTATATATACCCTTTCTTGCATATCAGTAGCATTATTGAGCGAACTCGATTGACTAATAATATAACCAACGTTAATTATAGGTAAATCGACAGAAACATGACAAATGCTACTTTACATCGATACTTTATCTCCAATTCTATTAAACTATGTAGGCTACTGCTATCAAGTGTAAAGGTATATACTGAAGGGCGAATTAAGCGGCAACGTGAAGTTGGTTACTTATTCCCAGTTCCCGGTTCGGTATTCGCGAATACCGAACCGGGAATTAAGCTTACCCAATACAATTTTGCTAATAATTTAGGTTTGAGTGTTACTTTGGATTACGCCAAAAATACAGAAAAAGATACAATTCGGATTTAGTTTTCGCTCATACTTTTATAACATTAGAGTGCACAAGATGGTTTCCTTTTGGCAACGGTTCAATGTCATTTATTTACCAGTAACTGCGACGTCATCATGAACAGCATCCTCGAACGCAAGGGCCGGTATTCATAAAGGGGCTTAAGTCCGTTTTTGATGACAAAATATATAGCAAATACTGATTATGAATACCGGCCCAGGCTATTATGACTGCTTGACGGAAGACCTCGGGAGGTTAGATGTTGTCATAATGGACTGTATTTTGAGGTTGCATGGTTAGTTACTGTACTTCCACCAATCTTGCATCCACCAATTGGCTAGTGCTGGATCACTGGATAGTTCTGATGTATGTGATTGTATGATTTGTACAGTATTTACCGAGGACCAATTAATACATACGGAGAGGGGTTTCGTAAGTGGACGATCCCCGTATATATTAGAGATTGCTACGAGAGTCCTTATGGTCTCGTAGTAGATATGAGAGCTTCGAGAAACGATACCAGGGCCCCCGTTCCACATAACAATCGTAGCCGCGCTATCGTAACTCTTTAACAACTCCATGGTAATGTATATGATTTACAACTCTACGATCGTTCTGTGTAACGGACCCCAGGCAGACGTTTTACGAAAGGGCCGCAGGTAGATTTACGCACGGATAACAAGTTAAGACTCTTTCGTGAAACGTAGGCCAGGTGCCATGCTCCGGAAGCTATCGTATACATACGGACATCGTTAAGCCATCGTGGAGGAAAATATGATGATCGAGAAAGTCTAATTTTCCTCCACGAAGACTTAACGATGTCGTTACGTGTACGATAGCTTCCGGAACACGGCCCCAGGACTTCTACGGTTTCAGGGCTCCCCTCTATGCACCATTGAGTCCACTACGATAACATGGCTTATAGTTATAAAATATATATGGCTGTTTTAACATAGTAACTACGTTGATACAGCCGCGGCGTGCGGTAGTCGTATGTGCAGCTTAGCTGTCGTCTTCATAAGCATGCATGTATTCCGCCGTGCAAACTGTAGTTTTGTACATATGGTCATTTATAACGCGGAGCTCGACGCTGATCCTCTATTATACTAAATGCCACTCCTGTGTGACAGACTGACATTGATTATTCTCGCAAACTCCTCATTTCATTGCATTGTTATTTGCAATGTATAAAATGTCAATTCCTATCACCACAGAAATCACAAGTCGGTCCGCTTGGCCCATGTTGAATAAGCAAGCATATTCACTTTGCTGCCGTTCTATCGCGGTGCATCACGGACTATATATCGACATATGGCCAGAACTGCTGACGTATAGAGTGACAGCCAGCATAAAGTGATGACGTCATCAGTTATTGATGTATTTTTGCATTGAGTACGAGGCTGTGAGTTCTGACATAACCTGCAACAAGTTGATTTACTATGCACAGATGCTCCAGTTGTTGGATCATAGGTTCAATTGCAATTATACTGGGGATAAATAGTGCATAGCGAACAACGGTATTGTAAGCTACATGTATTGTACCTATCTGCCACTGACAACCAATCATCTAATAAACACTTTGATTTGCAAACTACTGACTGCAATTGTAATTATGCAAAGTATACCACATGGTGTTAGAAGAACACTATCCCTTGCCGAAAACATCGATGGCATTTAGGCTATTCTTATAAAAGTAATTTCAGTATTTGTATTTGTGTACCTTTCTGGAAAGTGTTCCTCTTCAAAGTATGTTTCTGTCTCTATTAACTGTGCGGGCCAATCCACAATCTGGGTGTTCTTTGTAAGGTCGAAGATGATGCACATAATTTGAAGAATTGTCAGGTGTAATCCATTGATTCTTGTTGTCACAAATTAATTTATCCCAAGCTCTTTATACGCTATTGCTTTATTTGACTACATTTGACAATCTCAGATCGACTTCCTTGACCAAATGGTAACCACCGCTATGCGATGTACAGTAATTGGGCTATACTTTCTTGATGTGTTTCACAACTATGAAAACGTTTTGCTATTTTGATTAATCATGGTTATATGCAAATGTTAGCTTTAACTAGATTTTAATGGGGACACATGGTTGAATCGAAACATCCCATTTACTTTACAATCATGCTTGCAGTCATAATAATTTATGTAATTAAAATCAATATTCTGTACTTTTCTATTCGTTCAATACATGCGTTTCATCAAAGACGGCCTCATCGTTGAAGTCCGTGGACATTTGGATGCGGGAACCTATATCGACAAGTTGGCCTGAAACTATGTTTGATTCATGACGCCTGTAATTGGGGGATCATACCAACTAGAAACCCGGCTAAAAATAGCTTAAAGAGATGGACAAGGAAACATGCGATTGCAGTATAATTTCTCGACATTTAACAGGGACTCGACAAAGCTGGCACAGGTCAATGGTAGAGAGTCTGCTGATCCCGGACTATGGAAGCAGGCACGCGTTTCACTTTAAGTGGGAATCATCAGCGAATCTTTAATCTATACCTCCGTGACCTTCGACTGTCTCTCCACAGACCAATTGCACAGGGCGTCCGACTGACCAATGAGAAGGCTCGGTCCAGCACGTGAGACTGTATATATCCCGGGGTGCGTCGACAGGATATGGTTATTCATAGGCCTATGAATGTTAAACAGGTTCACTTTTCCGACCGCCGTATTCCGACTAGACTAGATCCTGATGCCAAATTACGCCCTGTTCCAAGTCGCTACGCTCCTGACGTGAACGACTTCTGTGTACCCATGCTAAAATATATCAATGGCGGACGTCAATGTACGGGTATACCTCGTGGACTGGAATAGATTGAGATGTTCAGCTTGATGGACTGTGCTTTAAGTAACTTTCAAATATATGTGCTAACACACACACACACACACACACACACACGCACGCACGCACGCACGCACGCGCACACACACACACACACAGAGGCAGACAGACAGTCACATATTGTTGATAATGATTACTAGTTTGTATGTTAAAGTTTGCCTTAATATCTTCCAGTTCCGACGTCGACATTGGACGTTGCAACCACGTGCGCCGCGGGTACGTAGTCCTCCAATGTAGCCTATAGTCTACTCATAGTGTAGACTCTCCGTACCTGACTACCTGCGTTAGTGGATTCAGATAATAAATATACTATTTTATAGTACTCGTCCAAGGAAAACTATTAATCCATTGCCACTACCCATGCCTAACTGAACATGAATCCCTGTATTTAACTTACTGTAGACTACGAATATGCAACGGACTGTAGACTATTCATGCTTAACTTACTGTAGACTATGAATATGTAACGGACTGTAGACTATTCATGCTTAACTTACTGTAGACTACGAATATGTAACGGACTGTAGACTATCCATGCTTAACTGACGATAGACTACGCACACCTAACTGAATGTAGACTATTAATGCTTAACTGACGATAGACTACGCACACCTAACTGAATGTAGACTATTAATGCTTAACTGAATGTACACTATACTCATATCTATATTGACTGTAGACTATCCATGCTTACCTGACTGTAAATTACGCATACCTAACTGTCTGTAGACTACTCATATATACTTGAGTGTAGACTATCCATGTTTAACTGACTGTAGACTATCCATGCTCAACTGAATGTAGACTACTGGGCCGGTATTCACAAAGGGGCTTAAGTCCGAAAAAAAGGCTTAAGCCTTTAATTTTGACTTATACCCCCTAGACAGGAGGCTTAAGTCCTTTTCATCATCACATGGCTGCCCCAAATTCTAGACGATATTTTCGCCTCAGACGTTCGCTAGACGACTACACCTTGTTAAAGATCGCACATTTTGCCGGA